>CP139507.1:456004133-456264900 GCA_021014915.2 Artemisia tridentata subsp. tridentata
AGTGCTACTGATGTATTATTAGTGTTGCTAGAGTATTAGAGTCGGTTGTTATGTCTAGATAAGTATATAAAAGATTCTATTAAGATTTATCTTGTATAGCAAGTAATTGTAAGCCGGCTAGGACTCCTTAGTCTATAAAAGGATGTCCTAGGGCATAGAGATAGATATGAGATACACACAATTCTTTAGAAAACCTCAAGGTTGTAAACCCTAATACTTTTGAGTATTTGTATTATATTAATAATATTGAAGTGTTTTGTTTGATATTCATTGTTTACTGTTAATTCAATATAAATTTCTTCTTAAGATCAAATACAAGATTCCGCATTGTATTTGATATACTTCAAGACAATTTCTATACTTAGTTGTTTTAGTTTTATCTAAGATAACTAAACCTTTACAGGCTAAAGGATTCGATCAAGTGTATAGCTGGAATCAACAGCGAGCCTGCAACAAAGAAGAAAAAGAAACGGTCATAATCCAACCAAAATATTACTAATTTTATATTACCACAAATATTGAATTGAATGTCTTTGCCTTTTCTTTGTAGAAACATTGTGAGCGATCCGAATCTGGATAGGCAGTTAAAGAACCAAAGCTTTGAATCATCCTCATTATTGAATGACAATATCATCTTAGTTTTTGCTCAATAGTAGTAAATTAGGAAACTAAAAAAAAAGGATGCAATAATAGATAGGATGGTGTGCTTTTATCTTTTCTATGTGTGAAAATTGTGTTTCGATTACTCATCTTCTGGAAATTAATAAAGTTCGAATTTTGCTCTATAATTTATGATGTGTATTCTATATGAACAATGGGCATATTTTGTAAAACCTAAATCATCAAACACTATCAAACACTAATTCAACTGGTTACTTAAAATAGCCTGAATTAAAGACTTTTTGAACTAATGAAATACCAGCCAATATTGCATACTACTTAGCTTTGAACTTTCCAACTTTCAAACACTAATTGAGCCGGTTACAGTATAAATGTCTTAAAATAGCCTGAATTAAAGACTCTTTGGACCAATGGAATACCAGCCAATATTGCATACTACTTACCTTTGAACTTTCCAATGTCTTAAAATATACTGAATTAAGACTCTTTGTACCAATGGAATACAAGCCAACTATTGCATACTACTTAGCTTGAATATTTCTAAATTCTTAAAATACACTGTATTAAAGACTCTTTGATCAAATGAAATGCTAGGCAACTATTTGATATACTTATCTAATACTTATCACATAAGCAGTCTTAACAAATAAGTGCATGAGCAACATTAAATCCAACATAGCAGCAGTAACATCAAAGTGAACAACAGTTGTCCAAACAGTTGAATAAGGAATTTGAATTTCAGGCATCTAACCTAAACATAGATATTGATCTGTCACACATCATCAGGAATCAAGATCACTAGATATACAATTCACATACATTTAACCTAGCCATATCTTTTTATCTGTCACACAATTCCAAGTATCAATGTTACCAGATATACACCATAACTTTCAACACTTGCTTAATAAAAACTTTCATTTTACAAACAACCCTTCCGACAATCACAATAAATACACAACCAAATCCATAAAAATAAATCTAAATAAATATATTGCTGTATATTGTGCTGCATTTGGTATTGTGTTTACTAGATAGTCAATAAATTTATAAAACATTAAAAAATAAATATACTTAACAAACCTCTGCATACAAATTTAGTAATCAAACTTCTTTTCAATATTTAATAAAGTGCCTTTATGAGTGAGTAAATTGGATTTATGAGTAACCAGAAGTTACACAACCTTTTTGTAACTGCTGGGAAAATCAAAGACTTGGTAAGGCTTTTATAAGACCACTGATTCAGTTGTTTCTTCACACCCACATATCAGTTTTCCATATTACAAATTCATGGAATTCAGCAGGGAGGTGATCGCCCAGCACTTTTACATGCCTATGGTGCAGGCTGAAAGAAAGCTTAGTGTTGTTTTAAGTTCTTTAAAAAGGCAATGTAGAGCTATGAGTATTCAGCGTTGGCCTTGTCGTAAACTTATCAGTTTACAAGCATTAATTAAACATTTTCAGGTTATGAATCAATTGACGCTAACATTTTATTCTCAGGTTTATAGGGCATAGTGTATATTATGTAACAGACATGGAACATCGGATGTCAATATTGAGAAACAAAGAATGTTGTGAACTCTATAGTCGAAACAGTCAAGCCTAAAGTCCACAGCATTTTTCGTTTCTTAATATAAACAAACGATGTTCAACATAGTTGAACACTCTGATCTTCTTCAGTGATTCCTTTAGTTATCTCAACAGTCTAGCAACTAGTCTATTGCAGACCTTTGCACAAAGTCTATTTAAATAGCAAAAGGGATTGGTGAGGGAGATCGGAGATCCCAACTATGTTAATATTTGTCTATTACAACTATCTAGGTAAACTAAATTATTAATGGATCTGTTTGATGAATTGTAAGATTCTTAATTTCCATGCTACTCACAAAGTTAGTTTGCATTATAGGCTGAGAATGCAGGTGCAAAACCTGATCCGAGCACGCAAGAAATAATTAGAAGGCTGGAGGAACTAAAGAGGCAGGTAGAAGAAAACCCTGATTTTCAACTTCCTATAAGCATAAAAAAATTGAGGCAAAGGTCTTTCAAATCTAAGTACTAAAAAAGGAAAACCATGAGTTTGGTACTGTCGTTAATAGACCCAAACGCAGCAAATGAACCTACACCGTTGCAGACTATATTTCCTACCAATTACCTAGATTATGAAGAGATGGAACCTACACCATTGCAGAATATATTTCCTACCAATTACTCAGATTATGAAGATATGGAACCAACACCGTTGCAGACAATATATCCTACCAATTACTCAAATTATGAAGAGATGGATGATAGTCATGGTTGTGACTGTGATGAGCAACCGTAGGGTATGTTAATGAATGTGATGGGGATCCACAGGTCAAGATTGATCTTAGAATTTTGCACTTTTAATAAAATGTTATAAAACTAAATTGTGAATGTTTAAGTTTTACATTTGATTCCAACCTATTATTCACTGTGTGCAAATATGTGGTTTGCCATTTATGGACTACAATACAAGCCATTAATCTATTCACTATCAAATCCAAATGCAACATAAATAAATTCAAAATTCCTAATATATGGATATGTGGTATGTGGTCTGCAAGATGTCATATGTTGTCACACCTCACCAATGGCGGAAACGCGAGTGCAACATCATGGATATCATCACAACACATTGTGTCTAAATAGAGAATTACTACATGCAAATAAATAGAGCAAAGTACAGACACAAAGTGTCATAACGATACCCCAAAATAAAATAACCAAAACAATCTCCAAGGTATCTTCATTAAAACATAAAGTACTAATGAAAGACATTTAAGTATCACAATCGAAATCCAACTTATTCAAATTAAAACTTAAAGATAAGTCATCCTCAAATGCAACTAAGTCTCGTCTAGTCGCTTCCTTCTACCTTAGCCTTAGAATGCTCACCTGAAAATGATGCTTAAAAACGTCAACATAATGTTGGTGAGATTCATAGGTTTAAGACACACAAAATATTTCTCCGATAATAGTTCACTGTGATTACAAAACATAGCAGGACAGTAAAAATAGTTATCACACAACTAGCATGCAATTGGGATGGAACGTGCCCACCGATCCAAATATAAATTGAACGGAACGTGGCCACCGATCCAAATACCACCACAATTGGGAGGGAACGCGCCCACCGATCCAAGATAATGGGTAAATTAATACCCTCCGGCTGGACCACACAGAATAATAGTGAGTAGAGCCACTAGGACTTGCTACTTTCCAAATGGATAATGGGAGCATAGCTACCCTCCAAATGGACCACACAGAATCACCACAATAACATCATCACATGCAATATACGTATAATAACAATTACAAGTCCATGCATTTTTTAACCACATAATCACAGTAACTCAAAACAATTTATCACAAGCATCATCTCCATCCCAAGTTAAAACAAAGTTAAAAATGGGACTATGAACTCACCTCAACCTTGCAGCTTCCAAATTATCCACACACAAATCTATACAAACAAAACAATACCACATTACACGCGACCAAGCTAAAAGCTATAGTCCATGTAACACATATATGATGGATGTATAAGGTTCATATAACCCACCATGGATTACCTAGACTCCATACTAATCATTACCAAACACCTACACTCACTAAATCCCTTACATAAAACATCTCATAAAACGCAGATTTTTAGGGTACTTTCACCCACATAAAATCACGTCCAAAAATCATCCACAACTCACACCAAAAATTCACCATGATCCTTCATAAGCATACAAGCTTCTACCAGAAGGCCATGCATTAAAACATACACAAGTACCCAATGAAAAATCAAACATGACAACTATCCAGATTCAGATCTGAACGCACACCAAAAAGTTTTGACCTAGTAGACATACTTGTACATCTTATTATCGTCCAATTTTCACGAGGAAGTCAAAGATAATATAGAAATCAATTCCCCCAGAAGGGCTAACCCAAATTACACTTTTTAAACCACTTTTGATCTCAATACTTCTAACCTAAATCTGTCCTGGTTTAACAGTTTTGAAACCTTAACTTATAAAATTTGTTTGACTGACTTCCCGACCTCGAAAACAATCGTGGTCAGACTTTTTGGAAAGCTCTCTCTCTGAACTACAATTTAGACATAAAATTCGTGATCTAACTCATATCCATCTATTAAATATCATCGAATCTCTACAGCCTTATAATTCTGTCAGAAACTTAACTCATTAATTAACAAGTTTTAAACGCTAATCTCTTCACCAATCATCATAATATCACTAATTAATGATCCCAACATGTTTTATATTAATAATTAACAGAATTGAACATAAACCCTAATCCATCATATTATTGTTACATGAATTATAATAATTAATTAAACATAAGTATTAAAAATTATACCTTATCTTGATTTTTAGGCTTCAAAAGTAAAACCCTAAATTTTCCTTCTCTTTTCCTCCTTGATTTGGCCAAAAATTGCAATAGGTGAATGGGAGGGTTTTGGTTTTGTATTTATAGTGCTCTATGGAGGATTCTAGATAACTTTTAATTAGGTAAGTGTATTTGGTTTCTTAAATCCCCTAAAAACCCTAGATCGGCCGCCTATATATATATATATATATATATATATATATATATATATATATATATATATATATATATATATATATATATATATATATATATATATATTTTAATTTTTTTTATTAAATTTAATTGTTACACTTAAAACCTTGTACTCTTGATATTTTATAAAAGCTTATAACGAATTTAACACCGTATGCGATAAACTTTCGTTTTTACAACAACCCGAAAAAAATATCATTTTCAAAATAAAGTTTCCAAAAATAGATTTTCACACTTATATTTAATATAACCCATAAAAACAACCTCCACGTAACTTACTAACGCTCAAATATTTGAACGGAGACTTGTTACGCAAAATCACAAAACACCAAAACTACACAAGTCATTTCTACACCACCAAGGCGATCAAAATGAACTTATCCCAAAATTCAACGCTACTCAAACATGACGAAAATCTCACACCAAGGGATTTAGTGCTAACACACGTACATATACCAAATATATACCACATATAACACACCAAACAAAAGTTAGATAGGTTGAGACTATTAGTCAAACTAACCTGCTAAAATCACGGTTGTTACATCATCCCCCACTTAGGGAAATCGCGTCCCGAGATTTAATAGCTCGTCTCATCAACCTTCTCAGCAAACAACTTCGGGTACTTGGACCTCGTCTGATCCTCACGTTCCCATGTAACTCAGGACCACGTTTGGAATTCCAACGTACCTTCACCAACGCTATCTTACCACGCTTCATACTCTTGACCTCTCGATCCATAATCTCAACAGGTTCCTCAACAAAATGAAGAGTCTTATCTACCTTAATCTCATCTAATGGCACATGCAAACTAGCATCCGCCAAACATTTCTTCAGATTAGATACGTGGAACGTATCATGCACACTACTTAATTCCTCAGGCAATCTCAACCGATATGCCACCAGTCCAATCCTCTCTGTAATTTCAAACGGTCCCACATACCTTGGTGCTAATTTTCCTTTCTTACCGAAACGCACAACACCTTTTCAAGGAGACACTTTCAACATCACAAGATCACCAACACTAAACTCCAAGGGCTTACGGCGATTATCCGCATAACTCTTTTGGCGATCTCTTGCTGCCTTAAGTCTTTCCTTAATCTGAAACACCTTATCCGTAGTCTCTTGCACTACTTCAGGACCAATTAGTTGGCTTGTTCCAACCTCTGCGCATAGAATAAGTGATCTACACTTCCTCCCATATAACATTTCAATTGGTGCACATCTAATACTGGAATGATAGCTGTTGTTATAGGAAAACTCAGCCAAAGGCAAATGAGTATCCCAGCTTCCTCCAAAATCAATAGCACACGCTCTAAGTAAATCTTCCAAAGTATGAATCTTTCGCTCACTTTTCCCATCCGTCTATGGATGATAAGCAGTACTCATATCCAAACGTGTATCCAACGCCTTTTGCAACGATTGCCAGAACCGCGAGGTAAACCTACTATCGTGATCAGAGATAATCGACACAGGCACACCATGTCACGCCACAATCTCATTAATATAAATCCTCGCCAGCTTTTCCATCTTATAATCCTCACGAATGGCCAGAGAATGCGCAGACTTTGTCAGCCTGTCCACTATGACCCATATCGTGTCATGTCTATTACTTGTTCTAGGCAATTTAGTAATAAAATCCATTGTTATTCTCTCCCATTTCCACTCAGGAATCGGCGGCTGTTGTAGTAGTCCAGAGGGTTTTTGATGTTCAGCCTTAACTTTCAAACAAGTCAAGCATTGGCTAACATATTCAGCTATTTCCCTCTTCATTCCTGGCCACCAGTAAGCATCTCGAAGATCATAATAAATCTTGTCCGATCCTGGATGAATCGAGTATCTCGTCTTATGAGCCTCATCCATGATCAACTTCCTTACACCTCCTACCGATGGAACCCATATTCTAACTAAGAAATACAGTCCACCATCCTCTTTTTTCTCCATTTGTTGATCCAATCTACGCAGCATCTCAGCGGTTGCATTCTCATCCTTAAGAGCTTCCTCTTGCGCTGCCAATATCTTACCCTTAATCCCTGACTGCAATGTCATGCACATCGCTCGTACACGCTTAGGCTTAATCTTTTCCTTCCTACTTAAAGCATCAGCTACCACATTTGCCTTTCGAGGATGATAGCGGATCTCGCAATCATAATCACTAAACAATTCAATCCTCCTCCTTTGTCGCATATTCAGCTCCTTCTGACTGAAGATATGCTGAAGACTGTTATGATCTTTATAAACAACACTCTTAGTTCCATACAGATAATGTCTCCAATTCTTGAGAGCAAATACTACCGCACCAAGCTCTAAATCATGAGTCGTGTAATTCTTCTCATGGATCTTGAGTTGTCGGGATGCATAAGCTATCACCTTACCCCTCTGCATTAGCACACACACAAATCCATGATTCGATGCATCACAATACACAACAAAGTCATCTGGCCCATCAGGTAACGTCAGAGTAGGTGCATTACACAAACTATCCTTTAGTGACTGAAAAGCCACCTCCTGCTCTTCTCCCCAAACATACTTCTTATTCTTCTGAGTCAACAAAGTAAGGGGTTTTGCAATCTTCGAAAAATTCGCTATAAATCTTCGGTAATATCCTGCCAATCCTAAGAATGAGCGTATTTCGGATGGCGTCGTAGGAGCCTTCCAGTTCTTGACCGCTTCTATCTTACTAGGGTCTACATGTATTCCTTCACTATTCACCACATGTCCAAGAAAATGTACCTCCTCAAGCCAAAACTCACACTTTGAGAACTTGGCGTACAACTTCTCCTTCTTCAGTAATCCAAGGATCAACTTCAAATGTTCTCCATGCTCCTCCCTCGACTTAGAGTAAATCAGAATGTCGTCTGTGAACACAATCACGAATTTATCCAAGTAGGGCTTGCAAACGCGATTCATCAAATCCATGAATACCGCGGGTGCATTTGTCAGCCCAAATGGCATAACTGTGAACTCAAAGTGTCCATAACGAGTCCTAAAAGCAGTCTTCGAAATATCCTCCTCATGCACTCTCAACTGATGATACCCTGAACGTAGATCTATCTTCGAAAAGAATCGAGAACCTTGTAGCTGATCAAAGAGATCATCGATTCGAGGAAGAGGATACCGATTCTTAACAATTAACTTGTTCAATTCCCGATAGTCAATACACATCCGGAACGAACCATCCTTCTTCTTAACAAATAACACAGGTGCTCCCCACGGAGAATGACTAGGTCGGATAAACCCTTTATCCTGAAGTTCTTGCAACTGCGCTGCCAACTTCTGCATCTTAGAGGGTGTTAAACGATATGGGGATTTCGCCACAGGTGCCGCTCCAGGAATCAACTCAATACGGAATTCAACTTGACGGATTGGAGGCAATCCCGACAAGTCTTCAACAAAAACGCCCAGAAACTTACATACCACAGGAATCTTTTCTATTTTAAGTTCTTTGGCCTTCGCCGTCTGGAGGGTTTTCAAGTCCTTCCCTAAGCATTCTCCTTGTATCCGAAGTATAACACCACTCTCTAAAGGAATACGAACTACCTTTTCATGGCATATTACCTCGGCCTTATGCTTAGACAACCAGCTCATCCCTATCACCACATCGAAACTCCCATGCCCAAAAGGTATCAAATCAATCGCGAATGGTATACCCTCTAACACTATAGTACACCCACGAATAACCTTGTCAACCTCTACCTCCTTACCACTAGCTATTTCAATCACAATACTAGGTCTAAATTCACTAGGCTCATTATTCAATAGTCTAGCAGACGAACCAACTTAAATATCACAACATTAGTACCAACGGATAATCGTGGTATCAGCATCTGATAGGTAGAATGGAATCTTACCACCCACACACTCCCACCTACAACGATTTTCCCAAACGATTAAGAGAATACATCTCTAACCATACAACCATCATCAACATGATATCACATAACATCTACCACAACATATAACAACAAACATCAATCAATGTAATCATGGTCACAAATCTACGTGTGTGATACCCTTATAATTATGTTCGCGACCATAGTTATAAGGCCTATTCCACACGCATACTTACTTCCAAAACCACACATCTCAATGATAACGCACATATACCACATAGCACCTAATACACAACACAATCCATGCTATCATACTTGCAAGTCCACTTGTGTTGTGACGTATGTATAATTATGTTGGCCACTATAATTATCTATGCTCCCTTTCACAACTGTACTTTCTCCTATGACCACACTTCATGCAAACAATCATCTCACACGGAACAATTCCAACGATCATGGAACAATTCCAACGACCACTTTAACTCTATAATCAAAATCACTTGGATAAAACTGATCCAATATTCAGGAGTAATCGTGCTCCAGCATGGCTCCAGACGGCAAAAGACAATATAAGAATTCCAAAACATGACACAAAACAAAAGACGTCGCACAATGGCTCAAGCTCCACTCTCGCACTTACCTCCCCACTCAGATTGGTTAAACTTACTTCCTGCTGCGGACTCCAGATCTGAATTCACGTCATTCCATCCTAACTCCCCTTCATCTTTACTCAACCACCCATTCCTGTTTCTTTCTTCCAATTCCACATGATCCATAAGTAAATACAACTCACGAGGTTTAGACAGAACCACCTTTCCTTCATATGAGAAGTGAGGACACTTCCCAGAGTACTTGGTAACGACTCCATCTCCAACAGTCACCGTGGTTGCAAACCTCTCCACCTCTTCTCCATCAATGTTTTCCATATACATCCCGTCCTTGTCCGAACATAGATTTATGCTAGCGGGAACTCGGATTCTGCGGTTAGTCCGCTTCATCCTACCACTTCCCTTACAACCGGTAGCAAAATGATAGCCCAACGAAACTTCTTACGCGAGGGAGGTGACATACTATAATCGACGTATATAATACTAAGAATAAGGGACAAAATAGTCATCCAAAAATCGCCAGAAAACAACTCGTAAATTTAGGAAAAATAATCATATAAATTATCATACTTATATATAGACCCTAAATGCAACTATATGAGGGACTCCTAGGTTATAGTCTAGGTTCAACCACAAATTCTCTATAACCAAGGCTATGATACCAATCTGTCACACCTCGCCAATGGCGGAAACGCGAGGGCAACATCATGGATATCATCACAACACATGGTGTCTAAATAGAGAATTACTACATGCAAATAAATAGAGCAAAGTACAGACACAAAGTGTCATAACGATACCCCAAAATAAAATAACCAAAACAATCTCCAAGGTATCTTCATTAAAACATAAAGTACTAATGAAAGACATTCAAGTATCACAATCGAAATCCAACTTATTCAAATTAAAACTTAAAGATAAGTCATCCTCAAATGCAACTAAGTCTTGTCTAGTCGCTTCCTTCTACCTTAGCCTTAGAATGCTCACCTGAAAATGATGCTTAAAAACGTCAACATAATGTTGGTGAGATTCATAGGTTTAAGACACACAAAATATTTCTCCGATAATAGTTCACTGTGATTACAAAACATAGCAGGACAGTAAAAATAGTTATCACACAACTAGCAAGCAATTGGGACGGAACGTGCCCACCGATCCAAGTATAAATTGGGACGGAACGTGCCCACCGATCCAAATACCACCACAATTGGGACAGAACGCGCCCACCGATCCAAGATAATGGGTAAATTAATACCCTCCGGCCGGACCACACCGAATAATAGTGAGTAGAGCCACTAGGACTTGCTACTCTCCAAATGGATAATGGGAGCATAGCTACCCTCCAAATGGACCACACAGAATCACCACAATAACATCATCACATGCAATATACGTATAATAACAATTACAAGTCTATGCATTTTTTAACCACATAATCACAGTAACTCAAAACAATTTATCACAAGCATCATCTCCATCCTAAGTTAAAACAAAGTTAAAAATGGGACTTTGAACTCACCTCAACCTTGCAGCTTCCAAATTATCCACACACAAATCTATACAAACAAAACAATACCACATTACACGCGACCAAGCTAAAAGCTATAGTCCATGTAACACATATATGATGGATGTATAAGGTTCATATAACCCACCATGGATTACCTAGACTCCATACTAATCACTACCAAACACCTACACTAACTAAATCCCTTAAATAAAACATCTCAGAAAATGCAGATTTTTAGGGTTCTTTCACCCAAATAAAATCACGACCAAAAATCATCCACAACTCACACCAAAAATTCACCATGATCCTTCATAAGCATACAAGCTTCTCCCAGAAGGCCATGCATTAAAAACATACACAAGTACCAAATGAAAAATCAAACATGACAACTATCCAGATTCGGATCTGAACGCACACCAAAAAGTTTTGACCTAGTAGACATATTTGTACATCTTATTATCGTCCAATTTTTGCGTAGAAGTCAAAGATAATATAGAACTCAATTCCCCCAGAAGGGCTAACCTAAATTACACTCTTTAAACCACTTTTGATCTCAATACTTCTAACCTAAATCTGTCCCGGTTTAATAGTTTTGACACCTTAACTTATAAAATTTGTTTGACTGACTTCCCGACCTCGAAAACACTCGTGGTTGGACTTTTTGGAAAGCTATTTCTCTGAACTACAATTTAGACATAAAATTCGTGATCTAACTCATATACATCTATTAAATATCATCGAATCTCTACAGCCTTATAATTCTGTCAGAAACTTAACTCATTAATTAACAAGTTTTAAACGCTAATCTCTTCACCAATCATCATAATATCACTAATTAATGATCCCAACATGTTTTATATTAATAATTTACAGATTTGAACATAAAACCTAATCCATCATATTATTGTTACATGAATTATAATAATTAATTAAACATAAGTATTAAAAATTATACCTTGATCTTGATTTTTAGGCTTCAAAAGTAAAACCCTAAATTTTCCTTCTCTTTTCCTCCTTTATTTGGCCGAAAATTTCAATAGGTGAATGGGAGGGTTTTGGTTTTGTATTTATAGTGCTCTATGGAGGATTCTAGATAACTCTTAATTAGGTAAGTGTATTTGATATCTAATTTGGTTTCCTAAATCCCCTAAAAACCCTAGATCGGCCGCCTATAATATATATATATATATATATATATATATATATATATATATATATATATATATATATATAATATATATATATATATATATTTTTATTAAATTTAATTATTACACTTAAAACTTTGTACTCTTGATATTTTATAAAAGCCTATACCGAATTTAACACCGTACGCGATAAACTTTCGTTTTTACGACAACCCGAAAAAAATATCATTTTCAAAATAAAGTTTCCAAAAATAGATTTTCACACTTATATTTAATATAACCCATAAAAACAACCTCCACGTAACTTACTAACGCTCAAATATTTGAACGGAGACTTGTTACGCAAAATCACAAAACACCAAAACTACACATGTCATTTCTACACCACCAAGGCGATCAAAATGAACTTATCCGAAAATTCAACGCTACTCAAACATGACAAAAATCTCATACCAAGAGATTTAGTGCTAACACACGTACATATACCGCTCATATACCACATATAACACATAATACACACCAAACAAAAGTTAGATAGGTTGAGACTATTAGTCAAACTAACCTGCTAAAATCACGGTTGATACATATGTGCTCTGCAAAGTGTGCAAAGTGGGGTATTTCTTATACAAGCCATATCATAAAGTAAGAAACTTTAAAGAAATTAACACAATTTGTTACACAGCCATTATTCTAATCACACTCAAAACCAAATTCCACACAAATGTTTTCAAAGACTATGGAAAAAAAATCAAATAGGTCAGCAACATGTCTATGTATTGGGCCATTTAAGGCAAGGAAATTAGGGTAAATTCCACTATGTGGATATGTGGAGAGTCCACTATTTGTGAGCATTCAGTATCACAAAGGGAAATAAATGAGATGTCCCCAGATCCATGATATCAATCAATATAATTCCACAACTAAATTATATGATCTTGTGACTTATGCACACAAAGAGACGACATATCTAAAAATCAATCTCAAACTCATCTAAAGTACTTTCTCCTAAAATAATACCTGTAATTTCATTCATATACTTTAGTCACAGCTAAATTATTCCAAAAAAATATAGTCTATCCTGAGCCAACAAACTGGCATATGGAAGGATAGCATTCTAAAAATTCATCAGCTAGACAGTTTCTTCATTTACTACTAGAATAAATGTGAGGAGTAAATAAGGAAAATCCAAAAGGCAATATTTCTTACATATTCACTACAGATCTGTTAACATTCTTCACTCATCTTTGATGCCTCATCTGCAAGCAAATTGTGGGGAGTAAATAAGGAAAATCCAAAGGCTTTATTTCCTACATATTCACTACAGATGTGTTAACATCCTTAACTCATCTTTGATGCCTTATAAGCAAGCAAATTGAATTGCAGGTTTCATAAAACAATGGATAAAGGTATAATCAAATTATCTAATTTGCCATGTATTTAAATGATTTTAATAACTACAACTATATGGATTTTTTTACTGTTCCAGGTGTACAGAACAATCGTGCCCAGATTCCATCATTCTCCATTATACTAAACAATTCTATAAGAATTCATTCAGAAGCTACTGTTGGTCAAGATGGGCAGCTCCAGTTTTACTGTGGTCTGAAACTAACACAAGATACCACTGCAGGACCAAGTAAATAGACATACTTATTTTTGGATTGTAAAGGAAAGTCACACAAACATAATAACACTTAAATGTCTTACATTAGGTACATCAACATGGCCAGAAAACATACTACCAAATCCTACACAAAATACATGGGGCTCAACTTCCAATACCTGCGTAAACAGACCTAACATTGATCCACAAACAATTAAAAGGCGTAATCCCAAAAAAAATCTAAAGAGAGCCGCGATCACATCTGAAGGTAATTTTGTATCTTATCCAAATCTGTTACTAAATTACAGTTTATAATTTGGTTAAATATTATGACAGCAAATTAGAGGTCATGATCTAAAAAATACTAGATAAGGATCAAATTAGCCATGTGTTCATTTAATAATAGAAAATTATGCTTTCGCAGGTGTTCATATCACTTACAAAAATTTAGGTCCTCCGTTGCATCAATGTCGTTGCTGTGATGCAATAATGTGGTATGATGAGAGAAGTAATAAGGCTAAAAGAGCTACCAATCCATCATTCTCACTATGTTGTCAAGATGGTAAAGTACTCCTACCCAAATTAAGGGAACCTCCACCACCCTTAAATACTCTATTGGATTACACCGACGCTGAAACATCAAAATAGCATGTTCTGCTTTACATCTTTTGGGGCTAGAATAGATCATTCCATTAATAATGGCAGAGCGCCTTACACATTCAGGATAAGTGGTCAAAATTATCATCTACTTGGGTCTTTACTACCAGAAGTAGGCGTTCAACCTAAGTATTGCCAACTTTACTTCTTTGACACCGACAATGAAGTAAGGCATCAGATGTCTGCTTTCATTAATAATGAGGAAAGTGAACTTGATGAAAGAATAGTAGCAAGTCTCATTGACATGTTGAATCAATCAAGATTAGTTGCCATGACGTTTAGAATGGCAAGAGATTGGTGCACTGCTCATAATTCAAACAACTTTCAACTCCGTCTACTTGGCCAAAGAACATCTTCAAGGTAGTACAACGCACCTTCAGTTGCGGAAGTGGCAGCACTAATTACAGCCGATTTTGGAGAAGGCATATCCATTAGAGATATCATTGTAAACAACAAAGATATGGGGCCACAAAGAATATCAGAATTGCATCCGTCATATATGGCGCTCCAATATCCGTTGCTATTTCCATATGGGGAAGATGGGTTCCATGATAAAATACCTTATCATGAGAATACAGGAAGAAGGAAAACCATACGGGGTTTTGTCACTATGAAAGAGTATTACGCTTACATGATACAACAATGGAATAATCAGGGAACTACTCTAATAAAAGGGGGCCGCTTATTTCAGCAATATATAGTAGATGCATACACGACTGTTGAAGAACAAATGCTTAAATGGAATACGCATAATCAAGATGCACTCCGTGTAGATCTCTATCATAATGTATGCGATGTTGTGACAACAGGAGACACCGACACTGCTGCAATTGGAAAAAGAATAGTGTTGCCCTCGAGTTTTACAGATAGTCCAAGATATATGATGCAAAATTACCAAGATGCAATGGCCCTATGTCGAGCATACGGGAATCCGGACCTCTTCATAACATTCACCTTAAACCCAAAATGGCCCGAGATAACTGTAGGGCTATCCCATGTTCCTGAACAGAAGCCACACGATCGTCCAGAGATTGGTACCCGGGTTTTTAAATTAAAACTAACCGAGATGTTAGATGATCTTACAAAGAACCAGATTTTCGGTGAATCTAAAGCAGGTAATACACCTTAAATACTGTAACGAATCGGCTTATTAAGATTATAAATACGAATACTAATGAAATGTTTCATGATGTGTGATTTCAGTTGTGTATGTCATTGAATTTCAAAAGTGTGGCCTTCCGCATGCCTATATTCTTTTATGGCTCAAAGAGAGTGCTAAGTGCAGGACTCCAAATGAGATAGATGACATAATTTCAGCCAATTTTCCTCCTTCAACAGATGATCCAAATGGATACAAAGCTGTTACTGACTATATGTTGCATGGTCCTTGTGGGAAAAAAGCAAAACATGCTACTTGCAACATTGAAGGCAAATGTTCAAAACACTATCCCAAAGCATTTTACGCAGAAACAACACTAGATGGGGATGGATATCCTGTTTATCAGCGGAGAGATAATGGAGTGAATGTAGTCAAAGGAAAACACACTTACTCTAATAGAGATGTGGTCCCTCACAATCAGTATCTGCTACTTAAATATCAGGCACATATCATTGTTGAATGGTGCAACAGAACAAAGGCCATTAAGTACTTATTTAAATACATAAATAAAGGACTAGATCAAGCAAGTATTATTATACAGGAAAACATGACAAGAGTTGATCAAGAAGGGTCTGAAAAGGTTATTGCAGTTGATGAAATCCAAAATTACTTAAACTGCCATTTTTAGCACCATGTGAGGCAGTATGGCGTCTGTTTTCATTTGACATACAATACTCCTACCCATCAGTCATAAAGCTTAACTATCATTTACCTAATCAGAATGCCATCACGCTGCGTGACTTAAAGAGTTTGCCCGCTCTTCTGGCAAAAGAAGGAATCAATATAACAATGTTCACTAAGTGGTTCGAGCTAAACAAGAGGGACACAGAAGCCAGAAAACTCACATATGGTGAACTTCCCAAAAAATATGTGTGGCATGAACAAGCCAAATTTTGGAAGCTTAGGAAGCAAAAAAAAAAAAAAAAAAAAAAAAAATGCATTGGGAGGATTATTTACTCAAACCCTGCTTCAGGAGAGTGTTACTATCATAGAATGATACTGAACATAGTAAGAGGAGCTCAATCGTTCGAGAAAATGATGACAGTCAACGACGTAGAATATAAGACATTTAAAGCAGCATGTTTTGCATACGGACTACTCAATGATGAAAGGAGTGGACATACGCTATAACAGAAGCAAGGCAATGGGCTTTAGCTCTACAGCTCTGTCACTTATTTGTCAAGATTTTTCTATTTTGTGACGTGAGCAGGCCACTGCAGTTTTGGGAAGAAAATTAAGAGGCTTTGTCAGAGGACATTCTGCATAAAAAAGGAAACATTTCAGATACCCTGATCTGGATCTTACGGAGGAACAAATAAAGAACTACTGCCTCATGGAAATACAAGAGTTGTTAAACAGGAATGGCAGATCTTTGGAGGATTTCCATTATCTTCCACGACCAGACCCAAGGCTGCTAACTAACATGGACAATCGTCTAATAAGAAAGGCCCTTGACTTTGATATGAAAAAGAGCAAGGATGACCATGATCAATTGCATCCATTGTTACACACCGAGCAACACTTAATCTATGATGAAGTCATTGACTCTGTGCATAATCAGAATGGACATTTTTACTTTGTTTATGGGCCTGGAGGGACGGGGAAGACATTTCTGTAAAAAACTATAATTTCAAGGGTAAGATCAGAACGAGCGATAGTTCTAGCAGTCACATCTTCAGGTAACACAGTTTATACATGATTATTACTTGATTTTTTCTTTCTCAGGGATCGCTTCATTGCTTCTACCAGGTGGGAGGACTGCTAAAAGCAGGTTCATTATTCCGCTAGATTTAATGGTGAATAGCGCGTGTGGAATCAAACAAAACACACACTTAGCACAACTAATGTAGGAGGTAAAATTGATAATATGGGATGAGGCACCAATGACCCAAAGATATGCTTTTGAAGCATTAGAAAAAATGTTAAGAGATATATTGGGATACCATAATGCTGAGAATGCAGACCGCATTTTTGGAGGAGTAACAGTATTATTGGGAGGAGACTTCAGAAAAATTTTACCAGTCATCCCCAAAGGCAAGCGGGAAGATGTGCTTGATGCCTGCATTAACCGATCACCATTATAGAAATCCTACACCCTCACTCGAAGCATGAGAGTGAATGAATATAATGCAGATGGCAACATTGATCTAAGAAAGCAGGAATTCAATAAATGGGTTTTAAACGTAGGCGATGGGAATCTGCCAGCGAAGATTAAAGAAAACGAGGACAAGCCTACTTGGATTAAGATTCCTGAGCAGTTCATTATTAATTCATGGAATAATCCTATCGAAGAGATAGTGAACGACACCTTTCCGGAATTTACAACAAGACGGCATGAGGACGATTATCTAAAAGAACGGGCCATTCTAACACCCAAAAACGATGACGCTGATTCAATCAATGCCTATACGTTTGAAATGTTGCAAGGCCAGCCCATGACCTATAATAGTGTAGATGAGGTATGCAAGGCTTCGACCGATGTTTCTGGCCAAGAAGACCTATACCCAGTTGAGTTCTTAAATTCATTAAATTTTCAAGGAATGCCACCACATGCATTGTCCTTAAGAAAGGAGCTCCGAGTAATGCTTTTACGAAATGTAAATCCAACTCAAGGGCTATCCAATGGGACTCGGCTCATCATTACAGATTTGGGCCAATTTGTTATCCGTGCAAAAATCCTAACTGGGTCACATACAGGAGACATTGTGCTTATTCCTAGAATCACAATGACATCAAAACAAGCAAACTGGCCATTCATTATGAAGCGACGATAGTTCTCTATCAAACCATGCTATGTAATAACCATTAACAAAAGCCAAGGACAATCGCTAAATCATGTAGGTATCTACTTGCCAAATCCTGTGTTCAGTCACGGGCAACTTTATGTAGCAATATCCAGGGTGACAAGCCCCGATGGACTCAAAATTCTTATGCTGGAAGACACAGACACCAATCTAAAGGGACATACCCAAAATATTGTTTATAAGGAGCCTTTTGGAAACCTAAATTAACAGCCGCATGTATCCTTCTACTAATAAAACACCACTCCTAAATCCATATTTACATCCTTCTAAATTTATAACAGCTATCTCACACATTTGTATTTGCATGATACTCTGCAAGATGCATACGCGCAACAAGCCAGGGAATTGAGCTATCTACGTTAATTATTTGTTTGCTTTTAAATAAGTTGCAAGGACTTCTTTTGTAGATAAATAAATGTACTGTTATCACTTATTATGTTATGCTTAATAAATTTCAAGAAGCAAATTGATTCCCTAAAGCTTACTATATTGAAGATATTGTTCACAATTTGCTAATTTCATTTCCAACAAAAAATTATAAGCAGAGTGGATTAGAGTCATAAACACCTACAAAATTTCTTATTTCAAATACTAAAACCCAATACACACCCTCCTTAAACCTCTTTAATCAGACAATAAGACTCATACGAGTTCCTGATAATCCCTCCAAACCACAAAACATCATATAGTTACAAATTTTAAACGAATTTACACATTTACAAGTACACTCATTAAACTAATCACCCTCAAATCCAAAACCCACATACAAAATTCCAATGAGCATACAAATAAAAAAACAATACCTGGATGACTAAAGCTACTCCTAAATTGATATTCAGAATAATGATCAAACACTAAAAAATATAGCTTTGTTTGATTGTTTATTGTTAGATTACATTAAGATCGACTGAAAATGAAAACCCTAAAATCACCGTATCGATAAATTTCACCAGATCCATTTTTGAAGCCTTTTATGCATGTGTGTGTGAGAGAGAAAAAGTCAACACACACAATAAAGACTATATATGTTTCCACTTAAATAATAATGTATAAAATAAATGAAAAAACAAAACATAATCAAACATACAATTAGTTAAAAAACTGATCATTCATCAGTTGCATTCCATTCATTCATACCTTAATAATAATTACAACTAATTATTCATTAATAAAAAGCTTCACAAGAGATGATATAAGAAAACCATAACATGAGACCAAAACACAAAACCAACACATGAAGAGAACCTAATCAGCTCCATCTTCATCAGACCCCATCTTGGTCACATGACCCTCCTTCTCAACAATTCCTTCACGAGCTTCCACCAGGATTGAATTCAAATGTCGTAGCCTCTGATGCTCCCTCTCCGGAGTTTCAACAAGACAATCCCAAGCCTTGGTAGCAGCTTCATTCAAAGGGCCAAAAGTCTCAGTGTCACGGATGTTCTATTCACGTTTGTCTATCTTCGCTCAAAGTTGGTTGCATTCTTCCCCTATACGTTTAAAAAAACCTTCATCTTTAGTTATTTCCTAAGAGAATAAGAACATGAAAGCAACATTGAAATCATCTGAACCATAGGCCTGTTTAAGCTCATCAAGATTCGGAGTAGCAACCATTGATCAGGTTAGGTGAGGAAAAATGATCGTAAAATGTATGGATGAGAATATCTATTACATTTATGATTAAATGTCTAATACAAGATTAAAACATTAAGAGTTACAAACAAACAGTAAACTGAAAAGGCATTATAATGCATAATAACACCCATTTAATTGAAGGGCACTTCTTCTTCTCAATGCATAACTATCATTTCAGTATTTAACAATTTTTTATATAAAAGTTAACATAAAAACCCTCATATTAAACATTTTGACATATAAGGCCCTCAAAAAATACAATGCATAACATTAACATACTACACCATAACAACAACTTAAATTTAACATATATGACCAACCCTTTTACTCATCGTTCCGAACTTAAAATATTTGTATAACCAAACTAAAGTATTGAATTCTGCATCAACAAAAAAACTTACCTTAACTCATAACCAAAATTAATACCACGAATTCACCGAGTACGGAAACAACCAAAAATGTGTGCAATGTACTAGATTTAATACTATCACGACAAAATTTATAGTCCATCCCTCAATGTTCAAGACTATAAAACCTAAATACCATTTTGATTGTTTCGTTATTAACCCCGCGTGAAAATATTAACGTTCAAACATATGATCCACGATTTTACTCAACATCCCGATTTTAACATTTTCATAAAAATTAGTGCCACAAATTACGAGAACAACAATTAGATCAAACCGATGTGCGTAGCACGGGTCTGAAATGCATAACCTTAACTTTGTTATTAGCCCCACATGACAATATGAACGTTGAACAGCGATTAGATCAAACCTATGTACGTAGTACGGGTCTGCAAGCCTCGTATATATATATTTTGAACAAATAAAGGTTAATTAACATGTGAAGCATTTTGGTGTAGCGGAATTTGAAAGAGATGAATTTCTCTAATTAAGTAGTAGGGTCGGGTAAAACAAATAAAGCTAAGGCTTTAGGTCTCAAATATTTAAAAGCCCCTGATTTTTTAGGAATTTGTATATATATATATATATATATATATATATATATATATATATATATATATATATATATATATACATATATATATATATATATATATAGTCAATCACATGCTTTTTTCCATCATCTTTAGAGATTCGATTATGTAACGCCCAATTAGCATATAAACGTTAAATGATCAAAAAGTTTGGGCCTCTTTTGTTACTACTTTTCAATTTTCAAGCCAATTAGTTGTATTAGAAATTTAAGCTCAAAAATATTAAGTATATAAAAGGCCCATTTTTGAATGAAAAAGAAACAAAGATTAAACTAAGCCCATTTAAAATGTGTTTAGAAGCTCTTATAAACAACCATTTAATTATTTGTATTAACGGATCAACGTTTAATTTTCCACACCCACAAACATACTTTCACCCTCTGGCTTTCTCTCATCTCCTCATGTAATATTTTTCAATGAAAAGTTGCTTTTAAGGATGCTTTAATTTCTGTCAAAGAAATTGCTAAAGAAATGATCAAACGTGTTAGTGCAAATATTACGATATTTAAACTAAACGGTTTTTTCAGTTTTAATAATGACAAACATGTAACTTATAATGCATAACGTAAAATGCACAAGTTACTTGCAAACACAAATCATCAATGCATACTTACATCAACATCTCTCGACGTCTCAAGTATGCCTCACCAGAGTCGTTGATTTCCATCCTGACATAAATCACTCAAGGTATGAACAAACAAATTTAAACTTGACGGATGATCAAAGAAATAATTTTTTTGTTCTAAACTTCACATTTTTAATGTGAAAAAACATTTTTTCAATAATACATTTTACAAATTATTTTTGAATTAAAAAGAAATGTTTTATTTAGAAAAATTAGTTTAAAAATCCCAACAACTATTTCCCCCCCAGATCAGCTCCAAACTTCCCGAAATAAACCTTCACTACTAAAAACAAAAACTGGAGCGTCCCTTTTCTGGCACGGTACCATGGTACCACTAAATTTGGTGGTACCGTCAGGTATTTAGAAGTACGGTCTGTCTAACTGGCTAGTTTTTTCTTTGCCTATAAATGGTGGACCATTTTATACTTCCAACTTGATTTTTCCAGTCAATTTTCTCTGGTCTAATCCTCTCTTATTTAGATTATTTTCTTTGATCATTTAGTGAGTTTTAGTTTGTTTTAAGAGTGATCCAATTATCCATTCAAGTGATCACCTTCATTCCTCAATTAGTGCAAGAGAAGAACACATCATATCACAAAGATACAAAATGTTATAGTGTTATTGTAGTGCACTCGTAACATTCGTTACGTACTTGTTGTATCTTGATATACATCAAGTTGTCTATCATCTTGTTTAGTTAGTTCATGTGGATTATTGTGATCTTGCAGAGATCAGAGAGATCATGTGTAGCTTGTGTTGATAGCGAGTAGATTGGGTAGATCGTATAAAGATAAGGTAGACCGGGTAGATCGTGATTAGATCGGGTAGATTATGAGTAGATCAGGTAGATCGAGTGTAGATCATGTGGATCTTGTAGCTTGTGTGATTTGTGAAGATCGGGTAGATCGTGAGTGAGATTGGTACAAGCTAGATTAGTACTCGACATTTAGCTTAATGTCGGAAAATAATGTAAGCTATGCGGTTTATGTGTTTAGGCCTCACAACACAAGGTTTGTTATGTTGGGCCATAAAACATAACGACATTGGTTGTACCCGAAGAAGAACTCAACATCTAGCTTAGTTTCATAAAATATTGTAAGCGAAATTGTATGGTTTTCTCCGCCAAGAAGGGAGCTTGTTGATTAGTGAAGTAACTCTCGAGTTGAGCACTCGGGGAGTGGAGTAGGGCGAAGAGGAGCTTCATGACTGAACCATTATAAAACACCGTGTCTAGTTTGCGCTTTCTTTACTTATCTCTTAACGTTTATTTTTGCATTTACCGCTTTAGATTTATACTTTGCATTGCATTTATATTTGTGTGCGTGGTTTGTTGCTTACTTTGTGTTAGTTGTGTTTGTGCCATGGCATGTTATTTATAATATGTCTAAGCTTGTGTTATTGAGATATGCTTTATTTGTTGGTTTATAATATCTCTAGTTCTTGTAAGACTAGAGTTGATACTTTTCATATTAAGTTACACTTGATCGGATGTTTGATACGAAAAGATTCAAGTTTTTAAATGGAAACGTATTCAACCCCCCTCTCTCTACGTTTCACATAATTGGTACCAGAGCCACATCGCTCAAATTTTTTTAAAAAATGGTTTTCAAAATTGAGTACGATCCATGTATCAAATTATCTATGAAGGGGGATATAATATGAAAAGTATGTAGTTGCTTAATACTTACAAGTTTTGTTGTTAAGTATAATTTTTCATACTAGCTTGAAGGTTTTGTTAAAAAAATAAAAGTATAGAGTTTGCAAGTTTTCGGTAATGTTCTTAAAACAAATCGTAAAATAATACGATTTTGAAATGAGCGTTTGAGACAATTCTTTGTTTTGTAGTAAAAGTATTTTCGTAAATATTTCTCTTAGTCCTAAAACATGAAAATGATGCTTAACATGTTGGGAATTAAATGTTCTGAAGATTAGTGTTGGGAATTATACGTTCATAAGGTTAGTACTGCTGAGAAGAATACACTAACAATACTAACTGCTAGTGTATATTTGAAGTCTGTTCAAGTTATAACTAACAGTACTAACTGATAAGTTAGTACTGCTAGTACAAACAAAGGTACTTCTGGTTGAATACTGCTGTTGGAGTGATTCATACTACTGCGGAGTGGATAAGTGTCGTGTATACTACTGCTGATTAGATAAGTATGAAAAAGATATTTTGTGTATAAAAGTCAAGTATATACGGTAGATAATATCTTTGATAAGTGTTCAGTTTACAAGTTGTGTACACAGAACATATTCCATCTTTGCTACTGACACACATAACAAGCAAGTAGTTTGACAAGACTTGGCAATATTGTAAAGATCTCCTTTGGACTATAAAAGGGAGATCTTAGCTTAGAGATAAAGGAGTGACTAGAAAAGTTCTTAATAGGGTCTTGAAAAGTGCTTAATAGTGTCTAGTCAAGTGAGTATTGAACATAACAGAAATAGTCTTTTCTTTGTAATAGAGATTCAAGGTTTTGTAACCCTAGTGATAGTGAAGATCACTCGTATTATTCTCAATAATATTGAATCGTTTGGTGTTATACTTTCTGTGTTCATTGTTCAATAACAAAAGCATTACTGTTCCATTTCCATAACCAATATTCTTCTAATTGTGGTTAAGTAGATTCCACATACTTAATCATATTCACTCAAAGTATCATATACACACGTTATAAAGGACTAACATCCTCAGAGTGTATGTAAGATATAACCATATGATTGTGTGGATGATTCGGGTGGCCTTGGATTATGGAAGAATAGATCCATACTTGAGTTAGAGAGATGAAGTTTTAGAGAGAGGTGGGAGAAACTCAAAAATAGAAAAATTAGATTAATGTGAATGAGAGTTCCGACCCTTCCCATGTGTGGGAAGGGGATTTTATACTTACTAATATTGTGCCCCTAGTGGGCTGTGGAGTGAGCTGACAGTGGGGAAAGCCCCGACCCACTCCATAAATATAAATACGACAAATACAATTAATACTAATACTAATATTACTAACCTAATATAAATAAGCCTACGAGCTATGTGAATGCTAAATAGATGCTTAGGGTGACCGAGCCTTCATCTAAATATTTATATTCCTAACAATCTCCCCCTAAGGGAGGTCACCCCGGAAATAATAATTTGAATTCTAGCATTCTTTCTTCTGAACTTGTCTTTATAGCTCGTAGTCTTTGATTCTTCAAAGTCTTGTATCTTTGTGCATTGTGCATCCAGCAGTAATCATTTGATGACTGATTGATTGTCTTGGATGATCTTTGAGTATTCTTGGACTTTATCATCCAACATTTGTTTTAAAGTCAACTTGGATTCGTCAATTTTGTATAAAAGTTAAACGGTAATTTAGTAGATTTTTGATTTCAAAGATCCCGAAAGCTCCGGTATTATTCTCTGTGAGGTGTCAAAAGCCTGGTCACCTAAAACCAACTGGTTTGGGATGTGCCGAGAAGTAAGCCGTTACATGGAGTGATCTCATCTTTGAGTCTCTAATCTCTAAATGATCGTTTGTTATTATCTATTTAAGTATTTTAATACTAGCTTAGTGGGAATATCTTAAATCTTTGAAATCGAAATTCCGCTGATTCCGGTACTATTCTCTGTAAGGTGTCAAAAGCCTGGTCACCTAAAACCAACTGGTTTGGGATGTGCCGAGAAGAAAGCCGCTACATGAAAAAGGCCCTTTTGATCCTTAGATTTTCGAGGTTCCCGGTAAATTAGTATTTGACTTAAACAAATAACAACCATAATAAATGTTGATTTTCGCGGTCAAAATTTTGAAAATGAGCACAGTCACCTAAACTTAAATATATGCGGGAGTGAAAAGTTAAGTTTTGGCTTACATAGATTATTGATATAAGTAGTGTTAGCATTTTACAAAAACATTTGCACATTGAGTTTAAGCTTAGTTGGGAGTATTAGAAAGAGGATGACGATTACAATTCCTTGGAGATACCCAGTTTGTGTGAATCCTGTTCCGTGATACCATTTTTGGAAATCAAGCATGTTATATATTTTTGTTCTAAATTTAAATTTCGTGCATTGTATAAAAAATCAAAACGGGGTATACGTGGTATTCTTTTGATCTTTTCATTACTTCATATGATCGGATTGCTAGGGACTAGCAATAGCTTAGTGTGGGGGATTGATGAATGTGTAAATACTCATCATTTTATGCCCATTTTAGACCATAAAAATACTGAAAACAACCAAATAGACCATATTATACTGCAAATATCCTTGGTTTGTGTTTTTATGTGTTTCAGGTACAAAAGGATCGAAATCAGGGCAAAAACAGCCAAAACCGTGCACATGATTGGAAAAGTTCTAAAGCCGAGGACGGGGACGGAATTTACAAGTTTGGACCGGGATTATGCTCAAATTGTCAAAGTCTACCTTCAAGAATGCCAAGTTGTCAAGAATAGCCCTTGGAGATGATTTTCAGAAATTACAAGATTGGTCCTTGGATTTTCAGGAAATTACACAAATGATCCCTAAAGTTTAAATCCTATCCTAAACAAACTACACAACCGGCTTAAACTATAATCCAATCCATTTCTATCCATAAAACCCAACCCAATCAAAACAACTAACCTAGCCTAATCCCAATAAATACCAAACCCGGCCCACTTCCCCTTAACTAATAAACGGGGTCAAACAAAACCCAGAGAAGTCAAACTTCTCTTCTTCCCCACTTGCCCGCCAATACCACCCCTTACCCACAACATTTCTCTGCCAAACCACCATCAATCCTTATCCCTGCCACCTTCCCCCTCCTCCAATAAGAAACCTTCACATAACCCTCCCCCATGTGCTCAGAAGAGGCCAAATAACCCACTTGACCATTTCCCGCCAAAAATTGCATTGAACGGCCAAGATTGATTCAAGGTCATCTAGTGGGTGGGATTTGCTCGGAATTGATCAAGGATACTTTTGGGAGTGCTATATAAAGAGAAGAAGACACAGAGAAAGAATTGTCACTAGTTTTAGACCTTTCGTAGTGTAAAATTTACTTATTGCTTAATCTTAGTTTAAATTTAAGTTGGATTCTAATTTCAAGTTTGTTTTCAAAGTTATTATCCTTAGTTACTTCTGAATTGTACCAATTTCCAAGTTATTATAATTCAAAGTTTTCAAGTTTCTCTGTTTAATTCGAATCAAGTAAAGTGTTAATTAAAAAGCTTATTATCTGTTTTCATAAGCTCATATAAGCTAAATATAGCTTATTATGAGCTTATCTTAGTTCAAGTCTGTTTTAATATCAAAGAAATCCAAAAGTTAATGAAAGTCAAATCTGTGGTCAAAAAAGCTGTTCTGGGTGGATAAGCAGTTCTGGAATAAGCTGGAGTGGTGTTTAAGCTTGGTAAGTGACAAACCAAGTTCAGTTCTGATCTAGTTCATCCTGTTTCTTAACCATTCAGTTGTAAGCTTTTTCTAAGATTTTGCATTATTCTCTAGTTTACTGATCCACTGCTTATTTTTAGCTTATTGTTGTAATTATCTGCTTATTGGTAGTTTAGAAGTGTATTCCATCTGTTTTATCAGTTTTATAAAGCCTTTTCTTATTTTGCTTAAAATCAGTTAAAAAAACAAAAAACAGTTAAGATAGCTTTTAGCTTATTAGGTGCTTTTTCTAATTTGAAGTTTGCTTATTTCATGTTCATTAAGTTAGTTAATCATATTAGAGTCAGAATTATAGGTCAATTAGGTCACTTCTATTGTTAAACTTAAAATCAGTGAACTTTAAGGGGTGTTTGGATTAGTTTGACAAACTAGGTCAAACCCTGTGTTACTGTTCATTTGCCTTTGGCATAAGTTTGATTTAGCTTATTCTTAGTTAGATAAGCTTTAGTTGTTAGAATTTAAGTTGATTTGAACACTTTTGAGGATTAGAGTTCATAAGTTGAAAATTAGAGGCATAACTGCACTAATAAGCCTTCATTAAGCTGAGGCTTATTTGGTGTTTCTTTTTGGAATACTTTGGTGTATTTTAATGTGTTAAGGGTATTCCCAAGTTCTGGTCAAGTTTCATTTAGTGTTGCAAAAGATAGGTGCCAAAAACTCTCACTGCTTCATCAGTATATGCTGAGCAGAACAGCACAACAAGCTTCTGTTCTCAGCTTTCTTTGTGCTTATTCCCTTGAGCTTATTGCCTGGTATTAGGTTTTTAAGTAGCTTATAATTTGGGCTGTTAGGGTCTGAGCTTAGTTTCTAAGTTAGAGCTTATTTAATAGCTTAATTCTAGTATCCAAATAGCCCATATTCACTAATTCAAATCCTGCATCAGATTTGGTTTTCTCAACCATCTGATCTTGTGCTTAATTAGGGTTCAATTGGGGTGTTAGAATTAGGGCTTTTGGTATTTTAGTGTAGCCAGTAGTACTAGCAAGGTTTTGCCCCATTAAGTTCCCACTTTTCAGCTTATTTAAAGTGCTTATTTTGCTCTGTAAGTTGGGGCCATAACCTGTCATTTCTGCATAATTAGTAAAACTGCTTACCTGCTTATCTGCTTATTTCTTTTGCTTATTTGTGCTTTTTAAGTTTTTTTAAGCTTCCATTAGTATAAAAATCTAGTTCTGAGCTTTTGGTAATTTTTAGAGCTTTTTAGCTTATTTTTGGGTTTATTTCCAAACTGCTCTTCAGCCCATTTGCTTATTAGGGTTTCTAAAAGTTCTAATTTTATTTTTCCTAGATTAAGAATAATATTTTAGATTTTCCTGCAAAGTTTCATATTTTTCTAAAGTCATTTACTATTTTTAAACCTTTTAATTAGTTTTAATAGTTTTTAATTCATAATAAAAAATATAAAAGTCAGAAAAATATAAATCTTTTTTCTAAAATTTTCTTTTATTATTTAGGATTTAAGAAAAATAAATTGGTACTTGTAAGATTAAATTTTATAGATTTCACTTTTTAATCCCGTTTTTAGATTTTCCGTTTCGCGTTTTTTATATAAATTGTGTTAACCTTAATTTTCCCGTGAAAATTTGTTTCTCATTTGTTAAATTAGAATTTAAAAAGCAATAATTCCTTATTCCACTCATCAGTCACTCTAATCTCAAACCTTTAAACGATTGCCCATTCACACCTCGTTGGGAAACGACCCGGGTAAACACTTGCCCGGTATCACACTGCGTGTTCACGGGTTTTGTAAGTTGGCCTTTTTCCTAAAGGGTTGTTTTGTCATTTCCCGCGTATCACGTGTATCCGTCTGATATTATATATATACGCTTTAGCACGGATCATACATTCACAAGCAGATGATGAAGATCAAGGTTATTCAGATAGTGGGTGTTCAAGGCAAATGACAGGCAACATGTCTTTTCTTTCAGATGTTCAATAATTGGATGGAGGATATGTTACCTTTGGTGGAGGAATTGGAGGCAGAATTACTGGTAAAGGTACTCTTAAAACCTGTAAATTGGATTTTGAAGATGTGTACAATGTGCAAGAGCTTAAGTATAACCTATTTAGTGTCTCACAAATGTGTGATAAAAAGAACAAAGTTCTTTTTATTGACACTGAATGTCTTGTGCTTTCTTCTGATTTTAAGATGCCTGATGAAAGCCAAGTACTTCTTAAAATTCCAAGAAAGGGCAACATGTATAGTGTTGATATGAAGAAGATTGTTCCTAAAGATGCTCTTACTTGTCTTGTTGCAAAGGCCACATTAGATCTATGAAATGACATAGAAGGCTTTGTCACATTAATTTCAAAACCATAAATAAAATTGTCAAAGATGGTTTGGTAAAAGGCTTGCCTCAAAAAAGATTTGAAAATGACCAAACATGCATTGCTTGTCTCAAAGGCAAACAACATAAAGCCACTTGTAAGCCCAAGATTTTTAACTCTATTGATCAATCATTGTTTATGCTTCATATGGACTTATATGGACCTACAAATGTGAGTAGTATAAAGCATAAAAGATTTTGTCTAGTTGTTACTGATGACTATATCAGATTTACACAGGTTTTCTTTTTAGGTTCTAAGGATGAGACTTCTAGCATTCTTAAGACATTCATTACAGAGATAGAAAACTTAGTAGACAAGAAAGTAAAAGTCATTAGATGTGATAATGGGACAGAGTTTAAGAATAGAGTTATGGATGTTTTCTGCAAAGAAAAAGGTATTAGAAGAGAATTTAGTGTTGCTAGAACTCCTCAGCAGAATGGAGTAGCTGAGAGGAGAAATAGGACACTCATAGAAGCTGATAGAACCATGTTAGCTGACTCTAAGTTGCCTATCACTTTTGGGGCTGAAGCAGTTAATACTGCTTGCTATGTCCAGAACAGGGTTTTGGTTGTCAAATCTCACAATAAGACATCTTATGAGCTTTTTAAAGGTAGAACTCCTGCAATAGGATTTCTTATACCGTTTGGATGTCATGTGACAATTCTGAATACGTTAGACCATCTAGGAAAATTTGATGGTAAAGAAGATGAAGGATTCTTAGTTGGATATTCTCTCAATGGCAAAGCATTTAGAGTATACAACTCAAGAACTAGGAGAGTTGAGGAAAACCTGCATGTGGAATTTCTAGAAAACAAATCCAATGTAGCAGGTGAAGGTCCCAAATGGCTATTTGATCTTGAGACACTAACCAAATCAATGAATTATGTGCTTGTTGTTGCAGAAACTAATGATTTTTCAGGTTCAAAAGCTGAAGATGCAACAAATAAGGCAGGGTTAGGAAAAGAGAAAGATCAAGATTATGTGATGATGCCAATATGGACAAGTGTGGATTCAACTTCAATAAATGATGAACCTTCTTCTGATGAAGCTAAAGAAGGGATTGAAGGTGAAAACAAGGAAGATAAGACTGAGGAACAAGAAAATCAAGTTAGCAGTACAAATGTTGTTTCTACTGCTGAGACAGAACAAGATACTGCTAGGCCAAAATTTTCTACTGCTGGCCCATCAGAACCAAATGAAGCAGAATTCTTAAAAGATGAGGTGGCTTTCAACAATCTCCCACCTCATTATCATGTTCCTTCTACACCACATACAAGGATTCACAAAGTCCACTCCCTGGACAATATGATTGGTGATGTACAATCAGGAGTGAAGACAAGGAAGCAACTTATGTCTTCAGACCAACAAGGGTTACTTGATGCTCTTTATGCATCAAAGCAGCATGAAGATGCACACTCTTGCTTATTTGTATGTTTCCTCTCACAAGCAGAACCCAAGAATGTTCTCAAAGCCTTAGATGATTCAAGCTGGGTAGAAGCTATGCTATAGGAGCTTCTCCATTTTAAAATTCAGAAGGTTTGGGTGCTAGTTGACTTACCCAAAGGTATAAGGGTAATTGGCACTAAATGGGTTTTCAGGAACAAAAGGGATGAAAGGGGCATAGTGATAAGAAACAAGGCTAGACTTGTAGCCCAAGGGTTCACACAAGAGGAAGGTATAGCCTATGAAGAGGTTTTTGCTCCAGTAGCAAGAATTGAAGCAATTAGGCTATTCTTGGCTTATGCTTCATTCATGAACTTCACAGTTTATCAAATGGATGTCAAAAGTGCTTTCTTACATGGTACTATTGAAGAGGAGGTTTATGTCTCAGAACCTCCAGGTTTCACTGATCCAGACCATCCAGACAAGGTGTACAAGGTAGTCAAGGCTCTTTATGGCCTTCATCAGGTACTGATGCGCGTGATGTGTCGTTGCGGTTTAGCAGTTTTAATGCCTACTCAAGTTTTAAATTTATATTTAGCCGACTTATCAATAACACACACACTTAACGAGCAGTGTACCCGGTCAGTATGAAGATAATGGTAAGTAGAGTGTCGATCACAAAGAGTGGAACGTATTATCTCGTTATTCTAATCAGTATTTTAATATCCTAACGCAAGGGGGTTTCAGCCTGAGAGACTGGCACGATTTGTTTGCAATTAAATAATAAAATAAACCAATAGGCACGAATCAGCAAGTAGCACACACGTACACAGATAGATACTTGAGACAATAAGAGGGCTGTCCTTTTGATTAAGTAGATTGTCACTTGTTTTATTGATAGCTTTATATGAAGTGTATGTAATTAACCCTTTCTCGTTGGTCCTAATCTTATCGGCGAGTAAACCCTTAATGATTACTTATGTCTAAAAGTTATTCCTAAGTGATCAATTTAGTAATAACCGTGGGAGCCACATTATGTCCCGCAGTCAAATGCCCGCAAGCCACTAATAAACACAGAGGTTATCAATGCACTAATAAGTAGTAACCAAAGACATCAACATATAAACTTTAATTGATGGGAAAGCAAGTATTAAAGGGAGTGCAATCTTTCGTTGTCACATTACACAAGCCACCAATCCTGATGAATTAAAGTTTGCTAACACAATAAAACAAAACTACTTAATGAGTTAAACACATGCAGCACCTTCTTACAGCTCTTGTATCTTTGATTTGGTTGTGTCTTGTGCTGCCTCCTTGACTGAATTCGTCCTAGGTTTCTCCTGTTCGGTCTTCGAAACTTATATAATGCCCCTAGAATTCGTCTGGTCTTGGGGTATTTATAGTTTCTGTCTGAGGGAAGATGCGGCGCATCTAAGGAGTAGATGCGGCGCATGTACTTAACTTCGCGTGGGGTCCAAGATTATAATATTCAGGAATATTCGTACACCGCCAGAAGATGCGGCGTAACTCCATGATTAGATGCGGCGCATGTCCTCTTGTATCTTGGATCGTATCTGGTGATATCTTGATAGAGATGCGGCGCATGTCATGAGTGAGATGCGGCGCATCTGGAGCAGATTAGTCTTGATCCTCTTCATTTCAGTAGACTCTTTACTTTATGCATGTTTTGCTCCATAATCAGTCCAAAATCGCTAAGTTTCACCAAATGCTTGTTTTTACCTGAGAATTACAAAAGTAAACGATTAAGTATCAATCCTCATACATAATATAGTAAAACAAGTCAATTTAATAGGATAAATGATAGTAATAAAATGTACTTATTTGAGTTCATCAAATATCCCCCCACTTGAACTTTACTTGTCCCCAAGTAAACCTTAGAATTTCTTTTATGAAAATGTATCCTAAAAGATGTTAGGATTTATTTTTATATTTAAGCATGTATTCGTTTATTTCATAATCACACAAATAAACACTTTAACGAATTAGAAGTATAAATAAAATAATTCGATAAAAGCAAATCTAATCGTTTAACTGTCCAGTCGTGACGAATATTCTATCATAAGCTTGGCAAGTATACACATCTCCACCACTAAAGCCAAGGAATAACAAGTCTAAAGCGGTAAAAAGGGTTTTTAGGCTTAAGGGTTAATTATTCTTTTTCACTATCGATCTCAAATTCCAGAAAAGGCGACAAAATCACAAATACATGATCGAATCCACGAACACGATACTTGCAATTGCTCAAATCCTTAACTCGAATAGGCTAAAGATAGGTCCAAACTTCACCAATAATAATATATCAAAAAGGGCGACAAAATCATAAATACATAGCCGAATCCACGACTACGATACTTAAGATTGCTCAAATCCCTAATCTCAATAAATCAAAGGTTTGGTTGGATAAAGAATAATAAAGGGTATGGATAACATTTGGGATATAAATTGGTGTAAAGTGAAAAATAAACAAAACAAATAAATTAAAATCCTAAGTGTGGTTAATCACTATCCCAACCATCCCATGAATAAGACTCATATCATAGAATAACTCACGCTTTAACACTTGAAACACACGCTTTAGGTAGACACGAATTATACTCAACAAGATCTTAATCAAAGAATAAACCTTAATTGGCGTTCCCATAACTGCCAATTCCCATTCAATCCATAGATATAGTACAACAAATAGTGGTGATATCGACCACTTACATAACTTTACATAAGTTGGTTAAAACTAACTTCCAACTTTTCTTTCTTTCTTTTTCTTTTCTTATTTTTTCGATTTTTTTTGATGCGCGTGATGTGTCGTTGCGGTTTAGCAGTTTTAATGCCTACTCAAGTTTTAAATTTATATTTAGCCGACTTATCAATAACACACACACTTAACGAGCAGTGTACCCGGTCAGTATGAAGATAATGGTAAGTAGAGTGTCGATCACTAAGAGTGGAACGTATTATCTCGTTATTCTAATCAGTATTTTAATATCCTAACGCAAGGGGGGTTTCAGCCTGAGAGACTGGCACGATTTGTTGCAATTAAAATAATAAAATAAACCAATAGGCACGAATCAGCAAGTAGCACACACGTACACAGATAGATACTCGAGACAATAAGAGGGCTGTCCTTATAATTAAGTAGATTGTCACTTGTTTTATTGATAGCTTTATATGAAGTGTATGTAGTTAATCCTTTCTCGTTGGTCCTATTCTTATCGGCGAGTAAACCCTTAATGATTACTTATGTCTAAAAGTTATTCCTAAGTGATCAATTTAGAAACAACCGTGGGAGCCACATTATGTCCCGCAGTCAAATGCCCGCAAGCCACTAATAAACACAGAGGTTATCAATGCACTAATAAGCAGTAACCAAAGACATCAACATATAAACTTTAATTGATGGGAAAGCAAGTATTAAAGGGAGTGCAATCTTTCCGTTGTCACATTACACAAGCCACCAATCCTGATGAATTAAAGTTTGCTAACACAATAAAACAAAACTACTTAATGAATTAAATACATGCAGCACCTTCTTACAGCTCTTGTATCTTTGATTTGGGTGTGTCTTGTGCTGCCTCCTTGACTGAATTCGTCCTTTGTTCCTACTGTTCGGTCTTCGGTGTTAGGGTTTTGGAACTCTTTAATTCGTCTGGTCTACGGGGTATTTATAGTTTCTGTCTGAGGGAAGATGCGGCGCATCTACTAAGTAGATGCGGCGCATGTACTTAACTTCGCGTGGGGTCCAAGATTATAATATTCAGGAATATTCGTACACCGCCAGAAGATGCGGCGTAACTCTTTATTAGATGCGGCGCATGTCCTCTTGTATCTTGGATCGTATCTGGTGATATCTTGATAGAGATGCGGCGCATGTTGAGAATGAGATGCGGCGCATCTGGAGCAGAATTGACTTGATCTTGTCCATGTCAGTAGACTTTCACTTTATGCACGTTTTGCTCCTTAATTAGTCCAAAATAGCTAAGTTTCACCAAATGCTTGTTTTTACCTGAGAATTACAAAAGTAAACAATTAAGTATCAATCCTCATACATAATATAGTAAAACAAGTCAAATTAATAGGATAAATGATAGTAATAAAATGTACTTATTTGAGTTCATCAAATATCCCCCCACTTGAACTTTACTTGTCCCCAAGTAAACCTTAGAATTTCATTTATGAAAATGTATCCTAAAAGATGTTAGGATTTATTTTTATATTTAAGCATGTATTCGTTCATTTCATAATCACACAACTAAACACTTAACGAATTAGAAGTAAAATAAAATAAGTCGATAAAAGCAAATCTAATCGTTTAACTGTCCAGTCGCGACGAATATTCTATCATAAGCTTGGCAAGTATACACATCTCCACCACTAAAGCTAAGGAGTAACAAGTCTAAAGCGGTAAAAAGGGTTTTTTAGGTTTAAGGGTTAATTATTCTCTTTCACTATCGATCTCAAATTCCAGAAAAGGCGACAAAATCACAAATACATGATCGAATCCACGAACACGATACTTGCAATTGCTCAAATCCTTAACTCGAATAGGCTAAAGATAGGTCCAAACTTCACCAATAATAATATATCAAAAAGGGCGGCAAAATCATAAATACATAGCCGAATCCACGACTACGATACTTAAGATTGCTCAAATTCCTAATCTCAATAAATCAAAGGTTCGGTTGGATAAAGAATAATAAAGGGTATGGATAACATTTGGGATATAAATTGGTGTAAAATGAAAGATAAACAAAACAAATAAATTAAAATCCTAAGTGTGGTTAATAGCTATCCCAACCATCCCATGAATAAGACTCATATCATTGAATAACTCACGCTTTAACACTTGAAACACACGCTTTAGGTAGACACGAATTATACTCAACAAAATCTTAATCAAAGAATAAACCTTAACTGGCGTTCCCATAACTGCCAATTCCCATTCAATCCATAGATATAATACAACAAATAGTGGTGATATCGACCACTTACATAACTTTACATAAGTTGGTTAAAATAAGCATCCAACTTTTCTTTCTTTTTCTTTTTCTTTTCTTATTTTTTCGATTTTTTTTTTTTTTTTTTTTTTTTTTTTTTTTTTTTTTGACATCAAATATAAACATAGATGTGTAAAACTTCACCACATCACCAAAACAATAATTCTGGATAATTTTTCCATACTTTTCATAACTTCAGAAATAACGGTAATAGTGAAAGTAGTAAACACACGAAAAATAAACTCATAGATATACAATATTTACTTTCACTCCAATTGCATTGTGCAATTTCCCGACCTAACCATAGATAATGAATTACGCACGCGAACACAGGTAATGTAAGGAAACACACTCTGCCTATAGTAATTAACCAACCACGGATTCTAATCTACAGGGTAGGCTAAGGTGTAAGGGTGTAACGAAACATTTTAAACATAGGTGTAAGAAACGAAAGGAATGGCTCTGAGGGTTTTTCTAGGGGTATCTTACTCTAAAAATGAGAGTAACAAAAGGGTTTATACGGGGGTTAACTAACCAGTGTAGTTAGCTAATAACACATAACATATAAAGGCTATTTGGTGTAATCCTAGAATTTTACCAATTTAGACAAGTCATTCCAATTATATAAATAATACTCATTATGGTGGTCTCGAATAGTATACAAGCCAAGTTCTAAAGTTTACAAGTCACCGGCACACTCATAGATTTGTGAATTTTGAAAAATCACAATTTTTGAAAATAACGTCATGTGTGCAGTTATGTAACTTAGATCTTAAACAAAAACATGCTAAAAAAAAAATTTAAGTTTGATATATTAAGCACATTTTAAGCATAATTTTTGAAAAAGTTTAGGACAAGTAAGTGTTAAGTGTTCTAATTCTCCAATCCCCCCACTTAAGTTAAACAACGTCCTCGTTGTTTGTATAAAAGGTTAAAAACTAGAAAATAAAAGAATTAGAACGGAAAAACTCCCCTGAGATTTGCTCGGTATGATCCTCCATTAGTATAAAAGCAAAAATCAACTTCTTGTGGATTAGAACGTTAAAGCTTCATACTTGATGTATCCACAGGAAATCCAGGAAACTATAATACCACCAACACTTTAAAACACACCTAAGATAAGAAAGGTTCAAACTTGCATAATACATTAGTAGTTAGGAAAAATAAAACTTAAAAATTAAAACTAAAAATCATCAGGTCAGTCGATGCGCCGTATCTTATTGAAGAAGATACGCCGTATCGAGCCTGGAATAATACGGATCAGAATAAAGATGCGCCGCATCCTTAACCAGGGATGCGCCGCATTAAAATAAACTGATAAATAGTTTTAAAGTCGAAAATAAAAATGCAGAAAAATAAAATAAGATATGACCATTGCAGGAGATGCGTCGCATCTCAGAATTGAGATGCGCCGTATCTTCATGCGGCCTGGACTGACTCGACACAGAAAACAGAATAATAAAAGATAAATCCGGGTTGTCTCCCGGTAAGCACTTGTCTTTATTCCAGAGTCTTCAAGTTAGACTCACGTTCAGCTCCTTAGTATCGATCATTGACTCCTACATTGCCGTGTAGGATCCACTTAGCAACTAATTCGTCACGTATATATTCAGGTCCCAAGTTCAAAACTCCTTTATAGAATTCTTCCATCATCTGATACGGGTATTCAATCCCTCTCTTCATGTCATCATTGCAAATAAAAAGGAATGGAGAGAATTTGTGGCAGACCCTATTAGTAGCATGTTTAAATCCAGGGTGAGTTCGGGGCATCATATAAGTGATAACGTCGCTTCCACATTGAAAGGTGATCTTTCCTTCAAATCGCTTTGCATTAATAGTGATCTCCCTACAGAATGGTTTTCCAACAATCACGTCGCCCATACTGCTGTCACGATAGGCATTCATGTCTTCAACAACGGCGAACTCAGTTACAATAGTAAAGCGTCCAACGAAGATTGGGACATTAATGAAGGCTCCAACTACATTCTTTCCCCTACACTCCACTTTATTTCTCATAATAGAATTGTAAAAGCTTCTTGACATAACATTGATCGGCAAAATAGGAAAGAAATTGGCGTCAATACATTTGTATCCAATCATGCATGGGAATTGCAAATTTTAAGCACAATTGGCGTGGATCCTTCTACCATAATCCCAAGAACCATCATATCCCTCAAATTCATCGTAATTCCTAGTATTAATAACGTTGACTTTTGGACTATCCACAATTTCTCCTTCTTCTAACTCAGGTTCAGCATCATCCATGAACAGGTCATTGGATTCCAATGGTCCATTAAGGTCATTAAGTTCAATGTAGTCCCCATCGTAACGTTCGAGTGATTTATCATGCACTAATACTTCATTCATAAAATTGGCTTCGAAGTCGAAGTCAATCAGTTCTCCGTATCCTTCCATTATCCTTCTGAAACAATCACGAAAAGCATCAGTAGGATTTGTTCGCTAGAAGAGAAATTAATGAATATAGAAACGGATATAAGAATAAAAATAGCTGATATCTGCAGATGATGCGCCGTATCCAAAAAGTTGGATACGCCGTATCTTATAATCGTTAAAATTTAATCAGACTTTATTCAGAAAATAGATACGCCGCTTTAGAATTTAAGAATGCGCCGTATCGAATTAATCAATCAAAAATCAGCTTATCTAATTAAAATTAAATGCGTCGTATTAACGAAAGTTAATGCGCCGTATTTTCGTTACGTTTAAAAATAAAAGATTTTTGATTCAGTAAGATGCGCCGTATCGACAGAGATCGATACGCCGTATCTGTTTAATAATTCGCAAACTGTTTTTAATTAAAATAATAGATACGCCGTATCTGCAAAAGCAGATGCGTCGTATTACTTTATCGCTTAGAAAAATTTTCTTATTAAAAACAGATACGCCGTATCTTGGGGAAAAGATGCGTCGTATCGAATTAATTAAACGCGTTGTATTAAAAAAATTAAACGCAATACGCCGTATCTGAGAGATCAGATGCGCCGTATCGTTTGATTTAGCACAGTACAACGATAGCAGAACAGAAAAATACGAAAAATAAAAACAAAAATTAAACACACAAACAAAAATAAACACACAAAAATAAAAAGAAAACAATTAACACACAATACAACAAATATGCAAAATAGTACAATGATGCAATTAATCTAATAAAAAGAAAAAACTAATTAAAATACTAATCAAATTAACAGATAATAACAATTCACTCCCCGGCGGCGGCGCCAAAAACTTGATGCGCGTGATGTGTCGTTGCGGTTTAGCAGTTTTAATGCCTACTCAAGTTTTAAATTTATATTTAGCCGACTTATCAATAACACACACACTTAACGAGCAGTGTACCCGGTCAGTATGAAGATAATGGTAAGTAGAGTGTCGATCACTAAGAGTGGAACGTATTATCTCGTTATTCTAATCAGTATTTTAATATCCTAACGCAAGGGGGGTTTCAGCCTGAGAGACTGGCACGATTTGTTGCAATTAAAATAATAAAATAAACCAATAGGCACGAATCAGCAAGTAGCACACACGTACACAGATAGATACTCGAGACAATAAGAGGGCTGTCCTTATAATTAAGTAGATTGTCACTTGTTTTATTGATAGCTTTATATGAAGTGTATGTAGTTAATCCTTTCTCGTTGGTCCTATTCTTATCGGCGAGTAAACCCTTAATGATTACTTATGTCTAAAAGTTATTCCTAAGTGATCAATTTAGAAACAACCGTGGGAGCCACATTATGTCCCGCAGTCAAATGCCCGCAAGCCACTAATAAACACAGAGGTTATCAATGCACTAATAAGTAGTAACCAAAGACATCAACATATAAACTTTAATTGATGGGAAAGCAAGTATTAAAGGGAGTGCAATCTTTCCGTTGTCACATTACACAAGCCACCAATCCTGATGAATTAAAGTTTGCTAACACAATAAAACAAAACTACTTAATGAATTAAATACATGCAGCACCTTCTTACAGCTCTTGTATCTTTGATTTGGGTGTGTCTTGTGCTGCCTCCTTGACTGAATTCGTCCTTTGTTCCTACTGTTCGGTCTTCGGTGTTAGGGTTTTGGAACTCTTTAATTCGTCTGGTCTACGGGGTATTTATAGTTTCTGTCTGAGGGAAGATGCGGCGCATCTACTAAGTAGATGCGGCGCATGTACTTAACTTCGCGTGGGGTCCAAGATTATAATATTCAGGAATATTCGTACACCGCCAGAAGATGCGGCGTAACTCTTTATTAGATGCGGCGCATGTCCTCTTGTATCTTGGATCATATCTGGTGATATCTTGATAGAGATGCGGCACATGTTGAGAGTGAGATGCGGCGCATCTGGAGCAGAATTGACTTGATCTTGTCCATGTCAGTAGACTTTCACTTTATGCACGTTTTGCTCCTTAATTAGTCCAAAATAGCTAAGTTTCACCAAATGCTTGTTTTTACCTGAGAATTACAAAAGTAAACAATTAAGTATCAATCCTCATACATAATATAGTAAAACAAGTCAAATTAATAGGATAAATGATAGTAATAAAATGTACTTATTTGAGTTCATCATTTTTTCTTTTCTTTTTTTTTTTCTTTTTTTTTTTTTTTTTTTTTTTTCTTTTTTTTAACTTGAAACATAAACATAGATGTGTAAAATTTCACCACATCACTACAACTTTCTTTCCGGATAATTTTTCCATACTTTTCATACTTTCAGAAATAACGGTAATAGTGAAAGTAGTAAACACACGAAAAATAAACTCAAAAATATATAATATTTACTTTCACTCCAATTGCATTGTGCAATTTCCCGACCTAACCATAGATAATGAATTACGCACGCGAACACAGGTAATGTAAGGAAACACACTTTGCCTATAGCAATTAACCAACCACGGATTCTAATCTACAGGGTAGGCTAAGGTGTAAGGGTGTAACGAAACATTTTAAACATAGGTGTAAGAAACGAAATGAATGGCTCTGAGGGTTTTTCTAGGGGTATCTTACTCTAAAAATGAGAGTAACAAAAGGGTTTATACGGGGGTTAACTAACCAGTGTAGTTAGTTAATAACACATAACATATAATAGGCTATTTTGGGTGTAATCCTAGAAATTTACCAATTTAGACAAGTCATTCCAATTATATAAAATAATACTCATTATGGTGGTCTCGAATAGTATACAAGCCAAGTTCTAAAGTTTACAAGTCACCGGCACACTCATAGATTTGTGAATTTTGGAAAATCACAATTTTTGAAAATAACGTCATGTGTGCAGTTATGCAACTTAGATCTTAAACAAAAACATGCTAATTTTTTTTTTTAAGTTTGATATATTAAGCACATTTTAAGCATAATTTTTGAAAAATTTAGGACAAGTAATTGTTAAGTGTTCTAATTCTCCAATCCCCCCACTTAAGTTAAACAACGTCCTCGTTGTTTGTATAAAAGGTTAAAAACTGGAAAATAAAAGAATTAGAACAGGAAAACTCCCCTGAGATTTGCTCGGTATGATCCTCCATTAGTATAAGAGCAAAAATCATCTTTCTTGTGGATTAGAACGTTAAAGCTTCATACTTGATGTATCCACAGGAAATCCAGGAAACTATAATACCACCAATGCTTTAAAACACACCTAAGATAAGAAAGGTTCAAACTTGCGTAATACATTAGTAGTTAGGAAAAATAAAACTTAAAAATTAAAACTGAAAATCATCAGGTCAGTCGATGCGCCGTATCTTATTGAAGAAGATACGCCGTATCGAGCCTGGAATTAATACGGATCAGAATAAAGATGCGCCGCATCCTTAACAAGGGATGCGCCGCATTGAAAATAAAATGATAAATAGTTTTAAAGTCGAAAATAAAAATGCAGAAAAATAAAATAAGATATGACCATTGCAGGAGATGCGTCGCATCTCAGAATTGAGATGCGCCGTATCCTCATGCGGGCCTGAAAACAAAATAAAACGAAGTAAAGGATAGGATGCGTCGCATCTGTTTAAGCAGATACGGCGCATGTAGTAACCAAACAGACTGATAACAGCCTGTTGTAAAATGACTCGTTCCACGGTTTAATCTCATACGTCCTCTCGTACTCTCATGCTGAACTTAATGCCAGTCTTCATCAAACATAACAAGAAATATAAACTGAAACATTAAATATAAATATAAGAATAATGATTAGTACAATCCAAAAAGTAATAATAATGTGTGGAACAATGTCTATGAAATCAAGAGAGTAAGGTCATGGGTGAGTGTGGTTGTCTGGATGGGTCCCGGAAGTGCTGGCTCCATCAGTCCTCTGGCGGACTCTGCGCTCGTATGCACGTGTCACTCCCGCAACCTCAGTACCATCTGGACGAAGGTGTGTAATACCCTGCTGCTCTAATAGTCTGCTCACACTCATGACCACCCACTCTGAGTCTCTCCTCAGGGCTCTCAACTCTCCCTCGACTGCGTCGAGTCTCTGACCGATGGTGCGTGGGGGTACTGGTACCTGTGGCACCTCCTCGTCGGTAGGAGCAGCAGCCGGAGGTCCCTGAGGTCCTCCCTGCTCCGCCTCTGGCCCTGCAGCTCTGGCGGGCCCTAATGCTGCCCAAAAGTGGCCTCCCGCAGCCACCTGGCAAATCCTGAGTCTAACCAAATAGTCCCTATCGATAACCGGGAGACGGGCCACAATAACCTCCAGCCCCGCTGGGATCTCTGCTCCAATAACTCCAAAATGGCGGGCCAGCCTCGAAACAAAATGCCCGCCAGTCATCTGGCTCCTCCGATCTCTCCCTGCAGCAGATCGGTGGAGGTAGTGCGCTAAAAAGTGGGGGATGTTCACCGACAACCCCTCATCCATACTCCTAAGGAGGAAGAGGTCCAGAGTAGTCACCTTTTCAGGTGACTGACCCCTCCCAGCAATAGTAAGTGCAATCAGCCTGTGGCACAGCCTCCTCATCGGCTCCCTGATCAAAGTATATGAGGGGGTGGAAGTAGTAATATCACCCAATGAAGAAATCCGGTCCCAGTAATCACTGAATAACCCTCTGCCAGGGACAACCCGTAAACTCTCAGCCCAGTACCTGGCAAACCCAACAGATCCAAGCTCCTCCTCAGTGTGTAGCCCCATGGCCAAAATAAACTGCCTCATCGACATCTGCCTATGCACACCTCCTAACCTGAACACCAGAGTGTCAGCTGTATCAATCTCCAAATCCGTCTCCCTGTAATGAATCATGCTAAAGAACTCCAGCATGAGCTCCCTAATCAGAGGCTCGTCAATCCTAAATAGTCTCTCCCAAGCACTAGACCTAAACACCGCCTCCTCATCATCTCCAACAACTACCATCTCCATACGATGCTGTAAACTCTCAGCTGCATGTCCACCACCAATCAACCCTACATCATCAAAACTCAAAACCTGGACTCTGAATATTTTCTTGAAGTAAATCGAGTCAAGCCTACGCAAGTAATCTTCCAGAGTGGCAGGAGTTAGTCCCATGTTCTCAAATTGTAGCCACTGATGCCTAAGTGTGACCTCTGGTAATGCCATCTGAAATAGATATTCACAGTCAGTAAACAGTCTGCAAATAAGGTAGATACGGCGCATCTGATTTAATCAGTGCGGCGTATCTATATAAAGTATAAGAGATGCGGTACAAGACAATAGATACGGCGTATTGAGATGCGTCGTATCTAGATTAATCAATACGGCGTATCTAGAATTTTATCAATTTTGAAATAGGTCGTTACGCCGCATTAATCAACCTAGATGCGCCGCATCTAAAAGCATATCAGTATAAAATAAAGGGTCAGGCAAACTTTTCAAGAATCCGTATCCGTGACGTAAACAACCACTAAATATCACAGTATCATATACACTTTATATCAGTTCTAATATCTTATTCCACCACTACTAATTCGCCTTCCCGCTAAATATTCAAAATCGAACCCAAAACCTTAATTTTAGGTTAGATCAAATTAGGTTATAAGTTCAATTACTTATGCAAATTAAATACGGGGGAAACCATCTAGAGCAAATCCTAATCATATCTATATCATTTAAGCACGAATCGATTCAACCATATAAACCCCTAATTTTCGTATTAATCAAGATTAAATCGAAATGGAGTAATTACCTTAATTTTATGATTAGGAGGAAGATTCTAGATCGGATTAAAGGTGGATTAAAGAAGAACGATCGGGATTCGATTATAATTTTAGTGCGTGAAAGTTCTTAACTGTGTGTGTTTATGCGGCGCATTCCCGTCGTATTTATAGGGCGAAGAGATGCGCCGTATTGGAAAATTGGGATGCGCCGTATCTATTTAATTTCGTTGACTAGTCAATATGTCCTAGTTGGTCAGGGATACGGCGCTTTGGATATTTAGATCCGCCGTATCTCTATGTTAGTTAACGAAATCTAAATGAAGAACGTACCTTGGCCTCCGCAACACAGTTCCTTATACATCAAATTTGGGTTAAACGGCACACCATATAGATGAATTCAAAATAAGAGCAATAGGCATAAACGTTTCCTTAATAATTGTAATCTTATTGTTTAGTGGATAAGGATTTATTCCGAGGTTAGGAACAAATATCGTTTTTGAGCATACAAAATTAAGATTACGATTTGAATCAGATGTATAATATGGATAATAAAACTGAGATCATAGTGTAGAGAACTTTCCTTTGAGCAGGTTGAATTAGCGTAGAGTTTACCTGGAATTCTATTTCAAGAATATAAGACGTTCAATGTTACCAGTACTGAGTTTTCCTCCACTCTTGTCGTCTTATGTTCGGTCACTTCAGCTAGCGTCTCTTGGTTTGGTTCAGAATGTAATCTTTCTTGGTGATGCTCGAGTCATCATTTATCCTGAAAATAAACAACTTGCAAACGAGAGTAGCTGACCGATCAAGGTAAATATCAAAAATCAACTATATTTATCAAATTATATTCGTCGTATTAACAAAAGTTAATGCGCAGTATTTTCGTTATGTTTAAAAATAAATATCGATTTTTGATTCAGTAAGATGCGCCGTATCGATATAGATCGATGCGTCGTATCTGTTTAATAATTCGCAAACTGTTTTTAATTAAAATAATAGATACGCCGTATCTGCTAAAGCAGATGCGTCGTATGGCGTTAACGTTTAGAAATTTTTTTTTATCAAAAACAGATACGCCGTATCTGCAAAAGCAGATGCGTCGTATTACTTTATCGCTATTTGAAAAAAAATTTCGTATTAAAAACAGATACGCCGTATCTTGGGGAAAAGATGCGTCGTATCGAATTAATTAAACGCGTTGTATTTTTAAAAATTAAACGCAATACGCCGTATCTGAGAGATCAGATGCGCCGTATCGTTTGATTTAGCACAGTACAACGATAGCAGAACAGAAAAATACGAAAAATAAAAACAAAAAATTAAACACACAAACAAAAAATAAAACACACAAAAATAAAAATAAAAGCAAACAATTAACACACAATACAACAAATATGCAAAATAGTACAATGATGCAATTAATCTAATAAAAAGAAAAACCTAATTAAAATACTAATCAAATTAACAGATAATAACAATTCACTCCCCGGCAGCGGCGCCAAAAACTTGATGCGCGTGATGTGTCGTTGCGGTTTAGCAGTTTTAATGCCTACTCAAGTTTTAAATTTATATTTAGCCGACTTATCAATAACACACACACTTAACGAGCAGTGTACCCGGTCAGTATGAAGATAATGGTAAGTAGAGTGTCGATCACTAAGAGTGGAACGTATTATCTCGTTATTCTAATCAGTATTTTAATATCCTAACGCAAGGGGGTTTCAGCCTGAGAGACTGGCACGATTTGTTTGCAATTAAATAATAAAATAAACCAATAGGCACGAATCAGCAAGTAGCACACACGTACACAGATAGATACTTGAGACAATAAGAGGGCTGTCCTTTTGATTAAGTAGATTGTCACTTGTTTTATTGATAGCTTTATATGAAGTGTATGTAATTAACCCTTTCTCGTTGGTCCTAATCTTATCGGCGAGTAAACCCTTAATGATTACTTATGTCTAAAAGTTATTCCTAAGTGATCAATTTAGTAATAACCGTGGGAGCCACATTATGTCCCGCAGTCAAATGCCCGCAAGCCACTAATAAACACAGAGGTTATCAATGCACTAATAAGTAGTAACCAAAGACATCAACATATAAACTTTAATTGATGGGAAAGCAAGTATTAAAGGGAGTGCAATCTTTCATTGTCACATTACACAAGCCACCAATCCTGATGAATTAAAGTTTGCTAACACAATAAAACAAAACTACTTAATGAATTAAACACATGCAACACCTTCTTACAGCTCTTGTATCTTTGATTTGGGTGTGTCTTGTGCTGCCTCCTTGACTGAATTCGTCCTAGGTTTCTCCTGTTCGGTCTTCGAAACTTATATAATGCCCCTGGAATTCGTCTGGTCTTGGGGTATTTATAGTTTCTGTCTGAGGGAAGATGCGGCGCATCTAAGGAGTAGATGCGGCGCATGTACTTAACTTCGCGTGGGGTCCAAGATTATAATATTCAGGAATATTTGTACACCGCCAGAAGATGCGGCGTAACTCCATGATTAGATGCGGCGCATGTCCTCTTGTATCTTGGATCGTATCTGGTGATATCTTGATAGAGATGCGGCGCATGTCATGAGTGAGATGCGGCGCATCTGGAGCAGATTAGTCTTGATCCTCTTCATTTCAGTAGACTCTTTACTTTATGCATGTTTTGCTCCATAATCAGTCCAAAATCGCTAAGTTTCACCAAATGCTTGTTTTTACCTGAGAATTACAAAAGTAAACGATTAAGTATCAATACTCATACATAATATAGTAAAACAAGTCAATTTAATAGGATAAATGATAGTAATAAAATGTACTTATTTGAGTTCATCAGGTACCAAGGGCATGGTATGAAACACTGGCTTCCTATTTAATAGAAAATGGATTTCAAAGAGGCAAGATTGATCAGACATTATTCATCAAGAAGCACAAGAAGGATCTTTTGCTAGTTCAGGTGTATGCGGATGATATCAACTTTGGATCTACAAGGAAGGAGATGTGTTTAGAGTTTGAGAAACTTATGCATGATAAGTTTCAGATGAGTTCCATGGGGGAACTTACTTTCTTTTTTGGGTCTGCAAGTTAAACAATCAAGTGAAGGCATATTTATCAGCCAAGATAAATATGTTGCAGAGATTCTAAGGAAATTTCAATTTGTTGATGCAAAGGTAGCAAGCACACCAATGGACTCTGAGAAGCCACTTCTTAAAGATGTAGATGGAGACAGTGTGGATGTACACACATACAGATCTATGATAGGCTCTTTGACGTATCTCACATCATCAAGACCTGATATCATGTTCTCTGTTTGTACTTGTGCAAGATTTCAAGTAACTCCTAAGGTTTCTCACTTAACAGCAGTCAAGAGGATCTTTAGATATCTCAAGGGTCAACCTAGGTTGGGTCTATGGTATTCTAGGAAATCACCTTTTGACTTGCTAGCATATTCAGACAGTGATTATGCAGGTGCAAGCTTGGATAGAAAGTCAACAACTGGAGGATGTCAATTCCATGGATGTAGACTCATTTCATGGCAGTGTAAGAAGCAAACAACTATGGCTACTTCAACAACTGAAGCTGAGTATGTAGCTACTGCAAGTTGCTGTGGTCAAGTACTTTGGCTTCAAAATCAACATCTTGACTATGGGTACAATTTCATGAACACTGTCATATATATTGATAATAGTAGTACAATTTGCATAATTAAAAATTCAGTGCAACACTCTAAAACAAAACACATAGAAATTAGACATCATTTTATTAGAGACTGTAATGAGAAAAAGCTGATTCAAGTTGTTAAAAGTGATTCTGATCACAACTTTGCAGATCTTCTCACAAAAGCTTTTGATGTTGGAAGGTTTCAATAATTGGTAGCAAGTATTGGAATGCTTAATCCTTAATATTTTCAAACTGTGTGGTTTTTGTACATAAATTAAGTTTGTACTGCTAGCTTTGTAAATTGGTACTGTTATTAAAAAGTTTGTACTGCTGGTACAAATTTGGATTGTTTTGTTCATACTGTTAGTCATATAAGGTTTATACTGCTATAAGACAAATGATTTGCATTTTGTTTTTTTGGTTTTAGACTAGCAATTACAGGTATGGACATTTGATCACTGTGGAAAACTAGAAGGGGGGGGGGTTGAATAGTTTTATGTCCTTTTTAATTTTATTGTGAAAACTTTATTTACTTTTTAAAACATAGATTCGAATTTATGTGATCTCAACTCTTTGAACAATATGAACAATATGTATATAAGTAAATATAAATAAGTAATGCAAGTAAGGTAATAAAATGAAATGAAAGTTAGAGATGGAAAGATCTAACTGAGAGACAAGAGATTTATAGTGGTTCGGCTACAAGGACACCTTCCTTGCCCTACTCCACTCCCCGAGCACCTAACTCGAGAGTTTTCTTCACTATGTCAACAAGCTCCCTTATGGCGGAGAAAACCTTACACAACTTTAGCTTACACCGGCTTAACGACACAAAGCTAGATGTCGAGTTCTAATCGTAGCTAGAACCAATCTCACAACTTAAACACGACTTAATCACACCTTCTTCTTCACGATTTTTTCACGACTTCTTCACGATACTTCACAACTAAGCACAACCTATGTACACTTCTACTTTTTCACACCTTCACTACTTACACACTAACCTATCCCAAACAATTATTCACACAACTATCTAACAACAATACACAACTTATATACAAATGTATGATGACACAAACAACTTAGGTATCTAAGTTGCAATACTTCTTCTCTAGTTGTTGAAGGAGTATTCTTCTCTTGCACTTGAATGGAGGAAGCTTGGATCACTTGGAAACCAAAGCTTAAGATTATATGATCAAAGGGTTTTTGAAGATATGAAATGAGATCTATAACAGAAAGTTTTAGTGTGCAAAAGATGAGTAAAAATCCAGGGGAAGGCTGGTATTTATAGGCAGAAAAACTGGACAGCTGGAAACTGCTGGAGCGGGGCCGGCCCCCTTAAATAGGGGGGCGGTCCCCTTAATTTTAAGGTGGCCGCCTAGCATAATTAAGGGGCCCGCCCTTCCTGCCCGTTGCCCAGTTTTGTCTTTTTATGGGGAAGGTTTTTCTGGAACATTTTTACTGATTTTGGTTAAAAAATTTGAATTCATAAATTTATAATGAATTAAACCTTTTTATTTATTACCAAAAATATTTTTCTAAAAGATATAAAATGTTTTTGACATTTTATAAAAGAACTAGTTATTAAGAAAATTTTCCTTTGATCATATAATGCATTAAGCACTTGTTTATTCATACCTTAAGTGATTAAGTTGTAGAAATGAATATTTACAACTAAATACTTGTTTATTTGATAAGTTTATGTTTAATGAGTTTATATTTTGTGATCATTAAAACATAGAGATTTGAATAATGTTTTTAGGCATTATTTATGTCAACAATCTCCCCCTTTTTGATGATTACAAAACTTAAACTTATTAAATCCAAAAATTTATTTTTGGACAAGTATTTAGTGAGTTTATATTCACTTCTCCCCCTTTTTGTAGAATCAAAAAGGTTATGCCGAGAAGTTTTAGAAACTAAATTTGTCTGGACGAGAACTCTCCCTTGATGTTTACTCCCCCTCGTTCGAGGGCACCAAGGAGACGTGCTATGGAAATCTTGGCTGCAAAAACAAGTTAGGAAACACAAGATACATATACATAGCAAAAATATTTAGAACAACCAACTAATTTATTTATGCATTCAAGATGATCATATATAACATAAGAATCATCATTACATTACATAAAATACTTGAAACATAATGATTACAACATAACTAGAAATACTAATGGTCCTCATATTGCCAAAGAGAGCGATTGGACTTGCTTGCGACACAAAAGGGTGAGGGATTTTATTTTGAGGCGGAAAGCATGTGGATGGGTTTTAGTTATGTGATGGTGAGGGAAATGGAGCGGATCCATTGATGTTGTATCGTTGTAGTGGAGGAATGGGATGAGGACGAGTGAGTAGATATTCGATCCAAGAAATATCTTCACTTAAGTGGAGAATTTGTTTTTGAAGGAAGATGCAACAAGGGTAATAGTGAGTGTGGTTTGTAACTTGATCCAAGTTAAGAGAGTGGGGTAGGCAATTTGAGTAAGGTGAGGATGGAGGTTGTCCTTTGTTGCGTTGTGTGAGGTGCATAGCAAGGAGATCACTAAGATCATGGATTTGGTTAATCTCTTCATGAAGCTTTTGCCTTTCATGAATGGGGATTTGGTTATTTGGTGGAAATGGATGGTATTGGGGTGAAAATTTTGATGTTTGACCAAGGTGATGAGGGTTTTCAAGGATTCCATTGAAGTTGGTTTGATGTTTAGGGGAGTAGTTTGGAATGAATGTGGATGTTTGGCCAAAATGGTATGGTTTGTTAAATGGTTTAATGGAATGAGGTTGTGATCTTGGAGAGTAGTTGGGGATGAATGATGATGGAGGTGTTGGTTATCTAGTTGCATCATTTGTGATGGGCTTGTGGTGAGGGCGAGGTTTTCTTTTCCACCCGGGTTTTAAGGTCATCCTTGCTAGCTTTGAGGTTTTTGGTTTTTGGTTGATAGGAGAAGACATGATGGGATGATTGAATGTGGTGAGATATGGGGTTATTTATAGTGGAGGATTTGTGTTGTTTAGGAACGAATAGGCTTGATGGGTGATTAGGACAGAATGTGTTTGTGAATTTTGGGGAGGTATAGGATCAAATGGGCTAAAAAGCAGAAAAAGATTCTGTGAACCCGTCCAGCAGATGGCCGGTCCCCTTAATTATGGGTGGTCCCCTTAATAATTAAGGGGGCCGCCTTATGAATTAAGGGGGCCACCCATCTGGTACCTTTCTGGGTTCCAGAAATAGGTTTTTCTACAGAAATAGGTGAGGATGGCTATGTTTTGAGGTTTTGGTTTTAGGCAAGTCCTACTCTTTGAGGCAATAGAGAAACATATTAAGCATGTATGGCATATAAGATAAACAAATAAGCAAGCAATAAGTTATATCTAGCAATTTAGAGAATTAAGGAAACTAATCATCTAAGGAAAGGGTAATGGAGCAAAGGCACTAGAAACTAATGGGGAATAGGTGATGGAACAATTGTGAGGATGTGATTAATAAGCTTGTCCTAGTGTGTGCCTATATGCAACAAATGTGGAGATGTGATTGTTTCGACTCCTAAATGCAAAAATTTCCTAAGAAACAATCCAAGGTCTCCTTGATTTGATTTTGCTCAATATATGAATGTCAAAGATGTATATATTAGATTATATACTTTGACAATTCATGTGAGATCTTTATGCATGAAAAAAAATGTTTTTAGCATTATTCAACAATGTAAGAAAAATGGTTTTCATGTGTTTTCCTAGATGTGAGAATGATATGTAGAAAATAGATTGGGTTTTGTAAATATGTTTAAAAAAAAAATTTCCCAATCTTTTATTTTGTGCAAAACAGATTCCTAGACTCAGATGAGAGAAGAAAGAAAATAATTTTAGAGACAGATGGCCGGTCCCCTTAATGACAAGCCGGTCCCCTTAATAATTAAGGGGACCGCCTTTATAACATTAAGGGGTCCGCCCATCTGGAAAAAAAATGTACCAAAAATGCAGAAAATTCAGTCAATTTGTTCCATCATCCCTAGGCCTAAATGTAAGTGGTTAAAGAGTTCACGCTTAAGGGGCTTAGTGAATATGTCTGCTAAGTTATCTTCCGATGCAACCTTTTCTATAGATATGTTTCCCTTTTGAACGTTATCGCGGAGGAAGTGGTGGCGTATTTCTATATGTTTAGTCCTAGAGTGTTGAACAGGATTCTTACTTAAATCTATAGCACCTTTGTTATCACACATAATTGGGACATCTTCTAACCTAATGCCATAGTCTACGAGAGCTTGTTTCATCCATAGTGCTTGTTGACATGCCTTTCCAGCGCTTACATATTCGGCTTCTATGGTAGAAATAGCAAGAGTGGTTTGCTTCTTCGAGAACCAAGATGTTAGACAACATCCCATGAACGTGCAGATTCCGCTAGTGCTTTTTCTATCCACGTAGTCTCCCGCATGATCCGAATCCGCATAGACGATGGTTTCTATGCCGGATCCCTTAGGATACCATAATCCTAAGTGTATAGTGCCTTTAATGTATCGGAAGATACGCTTAACCGCTTCTAGGTGAGAGGTTTTGGGATCCTCTTGAAAGCGAGCACAAAGGTAGACACTAAACATGATATCCGGTCTACTTGCCGTTAAGTATAGTAAACTACCTATCATTCCTCTATACTTAGTGTTTTCTACGGACTCACCCTCTTCATCTCTTGTGAGTTTTACTTCCGTAGACATCGGTGTTTTCATGGGCTTAGCATCTTCTAATCCAAATTTCTTGAGCATTTCCTTGATGTACTTAGATTGATTAAAAAATATTCCATCTTCTAATTGTTTTATTTGTAATCCTAGGAAGAAATTAAGTTCACCCATCATACTCATCTCAAACTCATCATGCATGATTTTGGCGAATTTATCACACATATCCTGACAAGTCGATCCGAATATAATGTCGTCGACATATATTTGGACAATGATGAGATTTGGGCTTTTCTTTTTCGTGAAAAGAGTGTTATCTACCATTCCCATGGAATAATCATGTTTAATAAGAAATGCCTTTAATCGATCATACCAAGCCTTGGGAGCTTGTTTGAGTCCATATAAAGCTTTCTTGAGTTTATAAACATAATCAGGTTTTGCGAAGTCAATGAATCCTGGAGGTTGTGCCACGTATACCTCCTCATTGATAAAACCGTTAAGGAATGCACTTTTCACATCCATTTGAAATAACTTAAAATCTAGGGCGCATGCATAGGCAAGTAGTATTCTTATAGATTCTAATCTAGCTACGAGGGCATAAGTTTCGTCATAATCAATTCCTTCCTGTTGATTATAACCTTGGGCAACTAACCTAGCTTTGTTCCTAGTAACTATTCCATTTTCATCTAACTTATTTCTATAAACCCATTTAGTTCCTATGATGGTCATGTTCATGGGATTTGGGACTAGTTCCCAAACGTCATTAGTCTTAAATTGATTGAGTTCTTCTTGCATAGCCATAACCCAACTTTCATCTTTTAATGCCTCATTTATATTTTTAGGTTCTATAGTTGATAGGAAACAAAAGAAGTTATTTTTATCTTGAGCTTGTGATCTAAGGGTTCTTTGATTTAGGTTTCCTATTATATTATCTAACGGGTGTGATTTAGATTCCTTAACATTTACTATTTCGTTTTCACCTAATATTATATCTTCATTATCATCACCTAAGGGTTGAATTTTACTAACCTCAATAGCTTCTTCTTCAACTAGGTCATCATCTTCTAGGGGCAATGTCTTAGGTGGTGGTGGAGTTTCATCAAAAGTTACATTTAAGGACTCTTCTACTTTCATAGTGTGTTTATTAAGTATTATGTATGCTTTACTATTTTGTGAATACCCTAGAAAGATTCCTTCGTACGACTTAGGATCAAACTTAGTAAGGTAATCTTTTGTATGAAGAACAAAACATTTTCTCCCGAATACCCTAAAGTAATTTAGATTAGGTTTTCTACCTCTTAATAACTCATATGGGGTTTTTCCTAAAATTCGCCTAATTGAGACTCTATTTATTATATATGTTGATGTGTCTACGGCATGGCACCAAAATTTTTGTGGGATAGATTGTTCATTTAGCATTGTTCTACTCATTTCTTGTAATGTTCGATTCTTTCTTTCTACTACCCCATTTGATTGTGGAGTGCGAGGAGCGAAGAAATTGTGAGATATCCCATTTAAATTACAATATTTTCCAAATTGCACTTCGTTATCAAATTCCCGACCATGGTCCGTTCTAATTGATACTATAGAACATCCTAATTTATTTTGAATCATTTTACTAAATATTTCAAACTTATTAAAGGCTTCGGTTTTATCACTTAAAAATCTAGTCCACGTGTATCGTGAATAATCATCTACAATTACTAAGGTATAACGATTACCTCCGTAACTCCGCACAGCGGTTGGACCAAAAAGGTCCATGTGTAATAATTCTAGGCATCTATTAGTGGAGACTATATTCTTAGATTTGTGACTAGCATGTGCTTGTTTTCCTATTTTACATGCATCGCAAAAGTGTTGGTCATATCTTAGGTTAGGCAAGTTTCTAACTAATTCTTTTGAGGCTAGGGATTGTATTTGTTGCATATTTGCGTGACCTAATCTTCTATGCCACAATGTAGAGTTTTCATCTAAGGTTGCTAGAAATATTTTATCTTCCAGTTTATTTCCTAGTTTCATAACATATACGCCACCTTTCCTAACTCCTCTACCTATGACCTTTCCGTCCTTAACTATTTCGCTATCTTTACTTGTCAAAGTAACCCTACACTTATTATCGCATATTTTTCCTATACTAAGCAAGTTATATGTTAAATTATCTACATGCTCAACATTTTCAATAGTTAGGGAGTCTTGAGAGATCGTACCTTTGCCAATGATTTTTCAACGAAAATCACTACCGAAGATAACATTACCTCCGTTGTATGCCTTGTAGGAGGAGAATAGCTTCCGGTTTCCCGTCATGTGCTTCGAGCATCCACTATCCTTAATCCATTCGTCGGGCTCCAAATTTATCCCAAGACATATTTCATCGGTGGCTTGAGCTACAAGACACTTTTCGTCTTTTGCTTTGTCCGCTTCATCTTTGTCGCTATCGCTCCATGTTCCACTAACAAATGCGCTTTCGTAATCATAACCCGGTGGCTTTGGACATTCGCCAATGAGATGGTTTTGGCTTCCACATCTAAAGCACTTTCTTTTCCCGTAGTTATCATTTCTATTTCTTTGTAGCGATCTTCTTTCATCTCGCGGTTGTCTCGTGAATCTTCCTCGTCTCTTGAAGAATTTCTTGAATTCTCTTACGGCCATTGCATATTCTTCATCTTCACTATCGTCACTTGAATCATCGTTATCACTAAGTTCCTTATTGGCTTTTAGCGCGAGAGACTTGATTTGATCTTTCTTGCTCTTGACCGTTTCCGAGTCCCTCTTTATAATTTCTTCATGAACCTTCAAGTTGCCAATAAGCTCATCAAGTGATAACGTCATCAAGTTCTTTGATTCTTCAATCGCCGTGACCTTCGCGCGCCATTTCGGATGTAATGACCTAAGAAATTTCCTTACACAATTTTTGCTAGAAAAAGTCTCATCAAGTGCTTTTAAACTTGTGATGATTGTGTTAAATTTAGCAAATGCATTATCAATAGATTCCTCTTCAGGAATTGTAAATTGTTCATATTGTTGAACAAGAAGATCTATTTTATTATCTTTGACTTGACTATTACCTTGGTGAGTGATTAGTAAAGAATCCCAAATCTCTTTTGCGGTTTGACACATAAAAATTCTTTCATATTCTTTGCGTGGTAACGCATTATAAATTACCATTTTAGCTTCATTATTTTTTGCTAGTTAGGGTATTATATTGAATAGGGGGAAAATCACCATAGGTAATAACATGCCAAAGATCAAGATCTTTTGATTTCACATAAGTTTCGAATCTATTTTTCCAATAAAGAAAACCATCACTTTCAAATAGTGGTGGTCTTTGCATAGATTGCCCTTCTAAATATTTTTCAGATTCCATAGATCGTTTCAAGTTTTAAAATACAGTTTATTTTAAAAATCTTGTTTGACGTGGCTCTTGATACCAATTGTGGAAAACTAGAAGGGGGGTTGAATAGTTTTATGTCCTTTTAAATTTTATTGTGAAAACTTTATTTACTTTTTAAAACTTAGATTCGAATTTATGTGATCTCAACTCTTTGAACAATATGAACAATATGTATATAAGTAAATATAAATAAGTAATGCAAGTAAGGTAATAAAATGAAATGAAAGTTAGAGATGGAAAGATCTAACCGAGAGACAAGAGATTTATAGTGGTTCAGCTACAAGGACACCTTCCTTGCCCTACTCCACTCCCCGAGCACCTAACTCGAGAGTTTTCTTCACTATGTCAACAAGCTCCCTTATGGCGGAGAAAACCTTACACAACTTTAGCTTACACCGGCTTAACGACACAAAGCTAGATGTCGAGTTCTAATCGTAGCTAGAACCAATCTGATGCGTGGTTTTGCAACCTTACAACAGGTTTTACCTCTCGAGGGATCTCAAGAGGCTTACAACCCCACCAGGCAGTGTACCTGACCGATGTAGTATAGTGTAGTGGTAAGTACAGGGGATTGATCGTTCTCCACAGGGAATAGTGTTCGTTAGGTATGAAAGACTACTCTAATAGGTCTAAGGGTTGAGGAAGATTCTTTTTTTTGTGTTTTTATAATTTTATGAAAGCAAGTAAAATCTCAGGTTTGAAGGAGTGGGCGGAATTAGTTGCTAGTCAACTAACCCAAATAACTACAAATGCAAATAAAATAAATAACTGAAAATAAAAAGTTGGTGAAAACTTATGTGTAGAGAAATGTGTTCACTTAGATTTCCTTACTCCCTAACTATCTTTTACCGGTTGATTAGTGTGTATTAGTTGCGTGGATGACGGGTGTATTCCTTAATACCAATCGTGGGGTGGCGTACGTACTTCCCCAACTCTACAAGCTCCTACTTCACTCCTATGTCGAGCCGGCTAGGAAGCTCCTAACATGGGATCACTAGAATTCGCTTGTGCATTAAATACAACCATAAAAACCTTTAGTACGCATTTGGTTCATGTTTCTTAAGACGTTCAAGCAAGTTACCGAATAGGAAGTTAGCCAGTTTTCTTAAGCCTAACATAGATAAACAATCATCCAATACAACTAATAACACACTAATAACCAATAATCAATAGCTAGGTTTCATTAGATCTAAGCAAACACAAGATAAATCTAGCCTAACATGTTAAACAAAAGACAAGAACAAGATAGAATCAAACAACACATAGACATATTGAATGATTAATTGATAACTTATCTTTCAATGTAACATGGAAGATCTCAAGGCAAAAAGCCTTGAAAAAGATGCTAAAATCGTCTTAGGGTTTTCTCCCAAAAATTCCACACTAAGCTCTCCAAAATCCGTTCTGGCTTATCAAGGCTTGACGCCGTCAGACCTTGAACGTGACGCCGTCCCTCTTTGAATTAAGCCGTGACGCCCTTGATCAGGTTAAAGCGTGACGCCGTCAGAATTCACATGCAATTTTCACTGGCTTATCATGAGTAAATTTCACATCCACCTTTTCTTGCCAAGCCATGACGCCGTCCAGAGTAAAATCTGACGCCGTCAAAGGTAACTTTTAGCCGATTTTTGAGACTTTGTCGTTTTCTTCACTTTTATGCTCCAAAAACGTCCAAAATGCCTCCTTTTCCAGATTTCTCCTCAAAAGTACCTAAAATGACAAAAGGAACGATTTAGGGCAATATTTGATCAAATAAATACGATTTAGGGCTTAAATGACCCCTTAAAAGCGGTACACTTTTCGCTTCATCACAATCTCACAACTTAAACACGACTTAATCACACCTTCTTCTTCACGACTTCTTCACGACACTTCACAACTAAGCACAAACTATGTACACTTCTACTTCTTCACACCTTCACTACTTACACACCTTATCAACACAACTTCTCTACTTACACACTAACCTATCCCAAACAATTATTCACACAACTATCTAACAACAATACACAACTTATATACAAATGTATGATGACACAAACAACTTAGGTATCTAAGTTGCAATACTTCTTCTCTAGTTGTTGAAGGAGTATTCTTCTCTTGCACTTGAATGAAGGAAGCTTGGATCACTTGGAAACCAAAGCTTAAGATTATATGATCAAAGGGTTTTTGAAGATATGAAATGAGATCTATAACAGAAAGTTTTAGTGTTCAAAAGGTGAGTAAAAATCCAGGGGAAGGCTGGTATTTATAGGCAAAAAAACTGGACAGCTGGAACCTACTGGAGCGGGGCCGGCCCCCTTAAATAGGGGGGTCGTCCCCTTAATTTTAAGGGGGCCGCCTAGCATAATTAAGGGGGTCGCCCTTCCTGCCCGTTGCCCAGTTTTGTCTTTTTGTGGGGAAGGTTTTTCTGGAACATTTTTACTGATTTTGGTTAAAAAATTTGAATTCATAAATTTATAATGAATTAAACCTTTTTATTTATTACCAAAAATGTTTTTCTAAAAGATATAAAATGTTTTTGACATTTTATAAAAGAACTAGTTATTAAGAAAATGTTCCTTTGATCATATAATGCATTAAGCACTTGTTTATTCATACCTTAAGTGATTAAGTTGTAGAAATGAATATTTACAACTAAATACTTGTTTATTTGATAAGTTTATGTTTAATGAGTTTATATTTTGTGATCATTAAAACATAGAGACATGAATAATGTTTTTAGGCATTATTTATGTCAACAATCACAAAGGAAGTTTCAAGTGCCAAGTGTGAACAAGCAAAAGTTGGTAATTCAAGTTGCTAACATAATAGGTTAATGATAGTCAGAGTTTGGGAATTTATTAGTAAAGGTGTATTCCTAAGTTAATAAATTCTTTAAAACTTCTCTCTTGAAACTTATTATGATATTTCATTTTGAATTAATGGCTTAGTTGATCAGATAGTAACTGACTCAACTCATTTTCTATCATTTTATACTTTTTAGTATAATGAGCAAGTCTAAGGACATCTGATAGAAAGAACAGAGAGCAAATGTGAATCTAACACTTGTGTTAGAGGTAACAACTGTCACGAGCTGGAAAACCTGTCAAGAAAGCCCTTTGAATGGGTTTATTTGTACACTGGCAGTTATTTATAACTGAAAACATTGGTTCTCACACAACCAGAGGTTAATTTAAACCGAAATCTTGAATAAGTGTCTGTTACTACACTTAATCCCTTCAAAATGGTTGTAAGCAGTATGGTTTTTCATTAAAATCAAGTTCATACTGGTAAGTCAAAAGTTTCTTAAAATCTTTTGGATTCATAATGGCTCAGAAACCCATCTAATGATGGATTATGAGTTATTGCCCCATGATTCACCTCTCACAGGAGTTAACACAACTGGAAGTGATGAGGGCAGCAGAGTGGAATTTAAGGAATTGATGGCTTTATGTACAATATTGTCTGATAAGGTATCCAAATTGGAAGATGAACTTCTTTTAGTTCATCAAAGGAGTCAAATTCAGTTGATGGTGAGAGATCTTCCAAATAGGGGAGGAAGATTAACCAAATGTATGGGAGGAAGTTTGCCCAAATTGATGAAAATATTGGGGAGGAAGATTATCAGAGGATGAAAGACTGTGAATGTGTATGCTCAGAAATAGAGAAGGAAGTTTAAATTGATCAAACAGAGAAGATTCTGGAGTATTATAAATATTCAGAAGGGATGAAGCAATTCATCAAAATGGAGAAAGTTCTGAATAAGTTCTTTCAGTTTCAATTTCATTTCACTACGTTTGTTCATCACTTGCATTGCTTGCTGAGAGATGACTTGACTTCTTAGAGCAATTACAAGGAATATAATATTAGGATTCAAGCATCCAAGATACACAACATTATTGGCTCTTATAATTCCTCCATCCAAGGAAATTGCACCATCTTTTAGGCAATGAATGGAGCATAAGTATGGTACTGCTAGTGTTAAAGACAAAGAAAAAGGCTAAAAGTGATTCACAGATGGCAGATGAGTTAGACAAAAAGATAGTTAATGTTGCAAAACAAAGGAAAACTCAGATCAAGAGTCTGACTATGTAATGTTTAAAAGACACTCACAATCCTCATTTAATTCAGAAGAAACTTGATGATTTGGGATAAATCACAGGTTTAGGGGAGGATTGTTGGGAATTAAATGTTCTGAAGATTAGTTTTGGGAATTATATGTTCATAAGGTTAGTATTGCTGAGAAGAATACACTAACAGTACTAACTGCTAGTGTATATTTGAAGTCTGTTCAAGTTATAACTAACAGTACTAACTGATAAGTTAGTACTGCTAGTACAAACAAAGGTACTACTGGTTGAATACTGTTGTTGGTGTGACTCATACTACTGCTGAGTGGATAGGTGTTGTGTATACTACTGCTGATTAGATAAGTATGAAAAAGATATTTTGTGTATAAAAGTCAAGTATATACGGTAGATAATATCTTTGATAATTGTTCTGTTTACAAGTTATGTACACAGAACATGTTGTATCTTTGCTACTGACACACATAACAAGCAAATAGTTTGACAAGACTTGACAATATTGTAAAGATCTCCTTTGGACTATAAAAGGGAGATCTTAGCTTAGAGATAAAGGAGTGACTAGAAAAGTGCTTAATAGGGTCTAGAAAAGTGCTTAATAGTGTCTAGTCAAGTGAGTATTGAACATAACAGAAATAGTATTTTCTTTGTAATAGAGATTCAAGGTTTTGTAACCCTAGTGATAGTGAAGATCACTCGTATTATTCTCAATAATATTGAATCGTTTGGTGTTATACTTTCTGTGTTCATTGTTCAATAACATAAGCATTATTGTTCCATTTCCATAACCAATATCCTTCTAAGTGTGGTTAAGTAGATTCCGCATACTTAATCATATTCACTCAAAATATCATATACACACGTTAGAAAGGACTAACATCCTCAGAGTGTATTAACGGTCCTCTCATAACATATTCTACATGTTCGGTATCTAGTTCACTAAGTTGTACATCTCTTCGTTATTTTAAAATAGAAATTAAGTTTGAGACAGAACTGTAAAAATAGTGTACAGTACCACTAAATATAGGACGGTACCGTTATATTTAATAGTACCGTGAGGTATTTAAAGGTACCATGCATCTGTCTGTTTTCAGAATTGGGTCATTTTCATAAATTCATATAAAATCAATCGTAAGTCCGTAGGAGTCGTGCCACCTATCGTTTTAAACGTAATTAAATCTACTTTCATTTAAAAATAATTTTAGGAAGTGATTGAAAAGTAAAATTTATGAGAGTCTTGATTCGTAAAACAGAGTCTTTTCTGGTCATGCCGATTGCGCAAATTTTTGGTCAAATTACAAAGAGAACATCGCACATTGATGTATTTATATATTCATAGTATTGAACTTGATCTTGTTTTGAAATGGGGTGGAAAATAATTCATTTTCAAATAAAATCAAGCTTAGTATACATTGTTATATTTAATACACAAAATGATGATAACTATTTTTGTGTGTTTTGCTAAATGGTTATTTGTTTTTCTTTGTATCTTAATATTGTTAGTTTATATTTTTGAGTGCTTATATTTATCTTTAGTTGAGCTAATTATATCTATCATCACAAGCGTTTTTCATGCCTTGTTGCTATGTGTTGATTATTAGTTTCTCGGTTTATGTGTTAATAGGACTTAGACTAGACTTTTTGCACCAAGTTGTGTAATTGATTTTGCATTGCATATAGGCATAGAACACTTTTCTTGCATATGTGTTTTCGACATCTTGCAAGTTTTAAAATGTTTTAGTAACCTTCTTAGGAATGGAAACTAAGTTGTTTGATCATGTGCGTCGAAAGATATTGTCTTACACAATTATTTTTCAAAGTTTTAAGGGTAAAAAAAATATATCACCTCAAAATATTTAACACTTTCATTAAATCCGTAACATGATCTCTAAAACATTACATCCTTTTGTCTTGCTTGACCATGGGCTGTCTAAACAAGATAAAAAAATCATATTAATACATTAGCATTTAAGTATAAGAAAATGTATTATACTTGCATTGATCTAACCGATGACATCAAATAGTCCTGATATTTTAGTGTCAATTTCCCCCTAATGTGCTCATTATTATATCATTTTATGTGAATATATACTTTGATTTCATTATATTTCATTTTCAGGTTACAAATGAACATAGGAGCAAAAGACACGCGGATTTGCAAATGCACTTACAAGAACCATATAGTATGCTTGATTAAGTTACGGCGAAGTTATACTCTCCACTTACACCGTAGCTATGGATTTATACATTTAGACCAAGTCAATGCTTATTGGAGATTACAGCGTAACTACCACACGAGGTTACGCCGTAACTATTTGAAGACTTAGAAGATTTTATGGAAAAGAAGGTTACGTCGTAATCAACACAAGTGGTTACGGCGTAATTGTTACACAGTACGGGATTCATGTGAATGAAGAAATTACGGCGTAACCAACATATGAGGTTACGGCGTAGTTATTACATAGAATGGGGTTCAAGATTTTACTGAGATTACGACGTAGCTAAGTAAGAAAGATTACGACATAGAAGAAAACCCTGAAATGATTACGACATAGCTATACCTGAAGGTTACAACGTAGTTGTCGCCGCCAAAGATTACGGCGTAACTAGTCCTTTAAGTTACGCCGTAACCGTTATTTATGGATAAGATCGTCCAAGGATTACACTAGCTGTGGTGTAACCACAACTCAAGGTTACGCTGTAGCCTCGACGGGCCAATAAATACTAGCCCTAATTTCTGCATTTGATATATCTTCCACGCCACAAAAAGTCATAGAACGAAAGGAGGCTTTAGAAGGACGATTCACAACAGCATACAGAGCATTTCCAAGGGAGAGATCACGATATAACATCCATAAGTTTTAGCGATTCATTTTTATATTACATTTACGATTCCATGTCTTCCATTTACATGCAAAACATTGAATCTTCTGTACTTTTAATATGATCGGCTAAGCACCTTTGGTGCTAGCCTGGTTATGATTCCTATATTGTATTGATTATGTTTTTGTACTTTTATTATTGTTTCTAGTGTGTGCATGCTTAGTTATTCGATAGATCCTCTAGTTTTGGTAGTTTTGAAGGTCGGTTGTTTGTATGACTCTAGGAGAATTGACCATAGGACCCTGTAGTTTGTTGTGAGGGTTGGCAAGAATTGACCATAGGACTACCAAATCCCTTTGCGTGTGAATTGACCATAGGATCAACCTCCGGGTTAGATGAACTTAAGAAATTAGATGTGTGGTCTAAGATCCGAGAGGCCGGATCCCACAAATAATTAATCTAGCATGTAGTGGCGCTTAATGACTCAAACTAGTTTACCTATAAGCCTTGACAGCCATAAGGATCCAGACCTTTGGTGTCCTGGACGGACTCTAGGGAGATAGGCTAGATGAATTGACCATAGGAGTCTAGCGAATTCTATGCCCTACTTGAAGCAATAGGAAGTTTAATTAGAAAACATAGTTATAGCAATGTAGGATGAACAGCTAGGCTAGTACACTTTCTCCCTATTGCTCACAACTTCATTTTAATTTCGTTACTTCATTTCTGTTTATTAGTGAAATTATTCAAACAAATCATAAACCTTTTTAAAACGTGACATTAGACTTAAGTTAGAATCCAGATACACATAGCTCTTGGGACGACCTCGGCTTTACTGATTACTACACTACACAAGACCGGGTATACTTCCCGTGAGTGCATAAGGTAGACCTTAGGTAGACGAGACTTAATATAAATTTAAAACTTGGTCAGAAATCCTGCATCAAGTTTTTGTTGCCACTGTCGGGGAGCTATATTAGGATTTTTATTTAAGTTTTTAATTTTTGTTAAATTTTTGTTTTTATTTTTCTCACATTTTGTTTAAGTTTCAGGAACTATGGCAGTTGTGGACATCGATACGTTGACTCTCGAAGAGTACCTTTCTATGACTCGAGAAGAGCAAGGGCCAGGGCTTGTTAGGCTGGTTATTGGAGCCGATGTCCACTTTAAGATCAAGACTTAGTTTATGAGGGAGTTGCGTGAAAACCCATTCTCTGGAAACAAAACTAAAGACGCCTACGAGCATGTGAAACATGTCTTGTACATCACTAGCCTCTTTAATATTCCAGGAGTTTCTCACGATGCTGTCATGCTCTGAGTGTTTCCGATGACACTCAGGGAGCAATTAAGAGATGGATTGATAGGTTGCCCGCTAGAACCATCAACATGTGGAATCTCCTAAAGAAGGCGTTCATCCAACGTTATTGCCCTCCTTCTAAGACGGCAAAACAATTAGAGGAGATCCACAATTTTAGACACGAAGCTGACGAGACATTATACCAAGCTTGGGATAGGTATAATGATCTCCTATATAGATGCCCAACTCATGACTTGAACAAGCAGCAAATGGTCAACATATTCTATAAGGGTATTAACATTGCAATATGAAAAATGATCGATTCCCAGTGGCCGATCCCTGGAATGACTCCCTTTCAAGATCTTGAAGCTATTCAAGACTTGGCCGAGCACTCACCGAAGTGGCATGATGGAGGTAGCAGCAGAAGCGTGGGTGGAAGTTTGGATGGTATAACTATTATTACTAACAAACTTGAAAGTCTGGGCAGAGATATGAAGAAGCTAAAAGAAAATGTCCATGCTATACAAGTAGGATGTGACACTTAAAAGAAGAGCTCATCTAGCCAGAGACTGCCCATTAAAAGAAGAGGTCAAGAGAATTGAAGAGGTGAGATGTAGTGAGGCCAGCAGGCCATTTCAAGGATACAGGGGTAATGTAGCTAAATACCGCTTAGGACCTCATGGATATTATACAAGGATCGACAACAGACCTCCGTACGAAGCCAAGAAACCCAGCCTCGAAGAATTGGTCAATATACATATTGAGGAATCTTCCAAAATGAATGAAAAATTCAAGGAATGGATGAACAAGGTGAAGGAAGACACGGACAGGAACTTGCGAAATCAAGATGCAGCAATCAAAAACTTAGAAACTCAGATTGGGCAACTTGCTAAAGGTTTCGAAGCTAAGGAAGTCGAAGCTGCAATTGAAGCTTGCAAGGCAGTTTTCACGCAAGATGAACAGAGTGAAGATCAACCTAGTTCTAGCCTTACTAGTGAATTTTGTGGAATCAACTACTTGCAGGAAAATGATGACCGTAAACACGAAGAGAGTTTACCCTGCCAACTTCCCGAAAAGGAGCTCAATCCTGGAGACTTCCTTCTACCCTGCACTATTTGTAACTTTAATATACATGATGTAGCCTATTTAGGTGCTAGTGTTAATCTTATGTCTTCTTCGTTGTTTGAACATTTGAAATTAACCAATCTTAAAGAGACAACAATGATAATTGAAATGGCTGATACAACTAGAACAAGGCCTAAAGGGACTATTAATAACGTGTTACTAGAAATTGGCAAATTCCTTTTTCCCGCCGATTTTTTGGTCATTGATATGGATCGGCATCAGCATAATAACTTAATATTATGAAGACCATTTTTAGCAACCTCTCACGCATATATTAAAGTTTTTGAAAAACAAATTTCATTGGAAGTTGGAGGGGACCGAATAACTTTTAATATAAATGAGCTCTTAAACCCATCCCCTGAATCTTCTAAAGGAATCCGTATGATTAATGCTCCCAAGGAACTTTTCAACCTCCTTGGAATTGACACAAACTTGTTCTCTTATGATTCACCCTTATGTGAGAATTTTGAATATGACAAGGATGGAGAGAAGGATGTTGAAAATTTTAAGCAGGCACAGGAAAGGCGTGATCGAATTATGGACAGGATTGAAGATGACAGAACACCCATTTTGACGAATCAGTATTGCAATCCCGTAATAATGTTGAACGAGGGATCTAAACAAGCTTGGCCATCTTGTAACCCCTTTCGTAACAAGTGTAACGGGGGACAGTATGGAGAATTAGAAGAAAGCCAAAGAGCCCATTTAGAATGGACGTATTTTCATGGGATAGAAAGACGTGATATTGAGTTCGGGAATTTATCTTTTCAAGAATGGTATAAAGTTCGGTTTGGGAACACTATGATTAACGAAAACTTGATTAAGAGATTCCAGCGCAACTAAGACAATTACCGGCTTGACCAAGACGAATCACTTGTTAAGTACTCAACTACAAACGAAAGGGAAGGTAGTTCGAATATGCTTACAAATGATGATCTCCAATATAGGGAAGAGATGGAAGAAGAGTTTGGGGGGGGGGTGATGTTTATCGTTTAACGATTGGCTTAAAAATCGATTCGGTACTTCAAGAGTGGACAATATGGTCAGGAAATTTTTTTTGTTAAATGGATGATCGATCGCTATCCGAGCAAATTGGATGCAGCTCAAAATGACCATGTTCTCAAAAATGATGTTGACACCACTTTAGGTGGTGGTTGAACGTAATAGCCGTGGTTTTGAGTCTAACTTAAAGACTCGTAAAATAAAAAAAAGTTCTCTTTCGGGAGACAACCCGAATTATCCTTTTTTTCATTTTATTAGTTTAGTTTGGTTTGGTGTGTTTGTTTTAATATTTTGCAGGAATTGGAGCTAGGAGAATGGCGAAAAGATCATTGAAGAAAGGAACCAGTCTTGAATTCCCATTATGTGTCATATTTACGGCATAACCCATTTCTATGGTTACGCCGTAACCATCCTCCCGATATCGGATGACTCCTGACCGATGTCGTTGTACCGATAAAAAATAAACCTAATTACCTTATGCTAGATAGGGCAAGCGGGTATCGTATCCATGAGGAGTATGTGGTTTTAATTTAAGTTTTGTGGTGATCACTGATCAATAAAAGTTTTGGTTTGTTTGAGACTTAATAATAAAACTACTAATTAACTAGAAAGGGAATAAGTTAATAATTAAATTACTAATTAACTTGAATGTAAATGAGCAATAAAAAGTAAATAAGCAAATAAAAGTAGAATTTGTAAACAATTGGGTAGAAAAGCAATCCCTCCCGGCTCCGGATATATTGATATGATCAAGTTACGGATTATTACTAATGTTTGTTTTCAAACCACAGAGAAATAATTTTTATTAATTGAAAAGGGCAATTTTGGGCACAAGTTGTACTCACCACACGAATCATCTTAATACCTAAACTAGCTAGACTCGGCACGACTCGTTGACTAGAAATAGCACGTCTTACAATAATCTTATCAATTAATTTAATAATTACTCAAGTGAACAATTATGGGTACAAATTATTTTTAACATACGACCGTCTTAACCTCTATACTAATTAGGCTCGGCACAATCGTTGACTCGCAATAATATATCTCACAATAATTCACCAAATAATTATATAAAAATATTAAAATCAAACAAATGATATGCATTAAAATCATGTGAATTAATATTTGACAAGCAAAATAAAATTCGTAAATATGGTCAAACCAAATATCTTTTATCGGGAGAGATTAGAAAAAAGTTTAGCCGGACATGACGTTGTTAGACATCATCGTATCTATTCCGTCTTGCATACTGCTACGTAAAGTATTCACCAAAGGAATTAAATCCTTTTATATCCTTCCACGATCGTCGAGATAAAGTAATATTATAAATATTCTTGATATGGGACGAACAGTGTATTCTTAAAAGTGGTTGGCTGCCTTTTTTTTGCCAATCTTGTATATACTTCTGTTTTGTCGAATATGTTAATAAAAAGGGCCTCTTTTCTTCTTTCTGCCGAATGTATAATATAAAGTTGAAACCTTTTTTTCTTATTGGCCACTCCATATCTCAAAAGCAGGCCAAATCCCTTTTTCCTTTTTTGTTGTTACGTCCAAGTCATAAGCCCTACAAGGTCCAATAAAAGTTCTCATTTAATTAACTTGGCCCAAAGCATTGTATTATAATAATCCCAATAAAATAACCCACGAACTGTAAATTGAAGCAGATAAAAGATGAGCCAATCTTCAGCATTTTGGGTATTTTTTCATATAAAAATAAATATCTATTTTTTCTCTTTCCGTTGCCTTTTGAATCACCTAAAACGGAGCTCGGACGAAGAAGTTATGGTACAAACAATGTAGCAATATCACGCTTGTATTTATATCTTCATTTTGATTCTTAATCGTCCACATTTACTTCAAGTACAATCCAAACACTTCGTATATCACATTAGCACACAAATTTGCCATTTTAGCTCTATTTTACATATTACCTACACAAACACAAAACACCCTCAAAGTACATGTATAACAACGAATAACAATGCAACAATGCGTAATAAACATGTTATGAGGGGTAGGTAAAATACACCGATCAAACCTCCCCAACATTACCCTTACTCATCCCGAGGAAGAAATCTACAATATCTTAGCATGTTAATGACATAATTTTTAATCATACCATTGAAATTCCATCAAAAAGATCAAATTTAACGTAGTACACTAATAACCATCCTATGTGACCAATAATCCAAAATTATTACCAATATTTTTGTTCTTCTTAAACACTTAACATAACCATTCCCATTGGTTCCATTTAATTTATGTATCATATAATTAACCATGTGCCCAACATACTTAGTACACCCCTATAATCAATCTAAACATAGATCCAAAACAACAGGTGAGAATGCCTTAGACATTTTATAATACTAGAGTTTTTATACCATAGGAGCAAACTTTTTAAGAGCACATAAGCCATCATACATTAGCTTATATATTTCAATTTTTGATCAATTTTTGCAAATGAATTTTACTTCATATTTCAAGCATTTTTGCTCATAACATACATAAGCTCCTTTTTTAGACATCCGGAACCGTTTCTTATACATGTCATCCCGAATGCTTAATACACTCCTTTTGAGGTTGATATAAAGACCAATCATTCGGATGTAGGAATATCAATCCTATAGGTGTATACTAAGACACATCGGCACACGGGAACCGGTTAATTTAGTTCGTTTTAATAAAATAGGAACAGTTATGCTTCGTGCCTACTGGTACATCATATGCTGGAGTTATCTATCACACAGTCTAATTAATTAATGCACTAACTTAAACCAACCTTTCTAATTTCATTAACAATAATACAAGGATTGGGTTATTTCACATAAAATTGTCTCTGCTAAGTGCAATGCTTTCCATCATAAGAATTGGTGTCTGACCCATGCTAACATCTAAAATGTCACCTTGCGTGGGTGACGAATCAGATAGGCAAGCCCAACATATGACAACCACCAATAATTATAACAGTTCTCCAACTTTTTTCTATGACCATCGTGCGCGGGTGACAAGCCGGATAAGATCAATTTAAGTTTCCTAACCCAAGTATTACATTATTATATTTCATATTATATTATTTTACTTTCTTCCCGTTCTAAGCAAAAGTAAGTAGGGAAATTCAATCGGGTATGGTTTGATCATCTACTAATTATACATATGCCCAACTACATGCAAACCATCAAATCAATTTTATAACCAAATTATACAATGGAATCAGGTGCACCTTATAATCATGGTTGGGTCTTCTAGTTTGCTCCAATAAGTCATCCATAAGCTAATCTTTAGAATCTGCAAACACTCAACAAATATATGTAGAAGAAACTTCCACATCCAATTAGCACAAAACTGTTATAATGTGATTTTTTTTTCTATTTTTTTTCCCAAAAATCACATTTTAACTCATTTTTAACCACAATTTCACACAAAAAGATGTAAAACATGTGACACCCACAAAGTTTTTAACACACATAAAAAATAAGAAAATAAAAAGAAAACTAAATTAGAAAGAACATACACAACACACTACAACCCACGGGTTGCCTCCCGCGAAGCGCTAAGTTTACCGTCGTCAGCCCGACAATACCTGGTATTAGTTTCATGGTGGTCTGATGGAGCATTTACCAAACGAGTTACCTAGACGCAGTGAAACTTTACGGGTCCATGCCATATCCCTCTTTCCAAATACTTTATGAATATTAGTTTCCCTTATGCAGAAGAAGTGTTTATGCTTTGAAACCCATACTCGTCTTTTCCTTTTCCTTCGGCTAGATGCGTTACGAACCAGTTTCACACGGACCTTCTTGCTTGCATCCTTAATCAACTTACCACAATTTGGCACTCCATGAAAGTTCTTCTCTTCTTTTCACAGGGGTTCTCTCAATTTACGAACTCCTACTCGTGCTTTCCTATGAACTCGCTCAAGAATAATATGAAAGAGTGCCCAGCTAGAGTTCTTGTTACACCGCTCAAAAGCATAATGATTTTCAATTTGTAACAACTTTACTTGTGTTTTCTCTTTTGTATAAGTTGAATCAATCACGCAAACTTTCTTGATTAATTCTCGTGGCACTTGTGGTGGATTTTGGTCGATGTGAGTGACTTCAACTTCTTCCTTACTGAGATATTGTTGTTCTTCCAATGAATTTGAACACTCATCTTCATATAGCGAAGGAGCTAACAAGTCCTCGTCTTCTTTTGATTTTGTATCATCAATTGATGAAAGTGTTGGTTCATTTAAAGTTGGGAGATAAGGTGTGGTATTAGTCTCCACAACTCCCTCCCCAACTTTAGAAGGAAACGATTCTTCACGATCATCTTTAACCAGAAAAATGAGATCATCGAATGAATTGTTATGAGCATTAGTATTATATTCCTCTTCTTCCTCTTCATGAGAGCTAATCGCCAACCATTCCACGTGTCTGTTGAGTTAAGTGTGATTTCTTCATCTTGCACTTCACCTTCATCTTCATCATCAAAATCAAACATGGCGACGCCTTGAGATTCATATGTTTCTTGCCTATTAAATTGATCTGCCAATGGATCCACATGTGTCTCAAGAGCTGCAATACTAGCGTATCTTTGATTTGCCTCTATGTTGGATTCTATCATTGAAATGAGTTTATCCAATTTTTGGTCAAGATACGAGAGATGGTTATCACCTTGTCCTTGGCCTTGATGATCATATTGTTGAGTCAGTCTCTGTGGTTGATCGAAGAAACTAGAGCTCTCATATGAAGGATGATAATTTTGACCACCATATTCCCCTCGATACCTCATGTAATCTTCCATCTGAATATTGCAATTAGCATGATATGAGTTATGCTCATAATCATGATTTTGAGATTGATAGTCATATGTCTCAAGTACTCGCTCCTTCCTACTTACTTTCTCCTTCGGACAATTTTCATAAGAAAGAAATGGATTCCCATATGTCCAGCATGAATCCGTAGAAGCTCTAGGTTAAACAAATGATGAAATTGACCATGCAAGATTACCAAGAAATCTCGGGATCGTAAGCTAACGGTGATGTACGTCCTGATCTACGCATTCGCAGACACTAACCTACACACTCACGACCACAAAACAAACAAGCAAACAAAATTATAGAAAAAGAAAATCTTTTTGTATTTTTTTGATTTTTTAAAATTATTAACAAAAACTTAAACCAAAAGCGCACTCACTCCCCGGCAGCGGCGCCAAAATTTGACCGATGTCGTTGTACCGATCAAAAATAAACCTACTTACCTTATGCTAGATAGGGCAAGCGGGTATCGTATCCACGAGGAGTATGTGGTATTAATTTAAGTTTTGTGGTGATCACTGATCAATTAAAGTTTTGGTTTGTTTAAGACTTAATAATAAAACTACAAATTAACTAGAAAGGGAATAAGCTAATAATTAAACTACTAATTAACCTGAATGTAGATAAGCAATAAAAAGTAAATAAGCAAATAAAATTAGAATTTGTAAACAATTGGGTAGAAAAGCAATCCCTCCCGGCTCCGGATATATTGATATGATCAAGTTACGGATTATTACTAATGTTTGTTTTCAAACCACATAGCAATAGTTTGTATTAATTGAAAAAGACAATTTTGGGCACAAGTTATACTCACCACACGAATCGTGTTAATACCTAAACTAGTTGGACTCGGCACGACTCGTTGACTAGAAATAACTTGTCTAACAATAATCTTATCAATTAATTTAATAATTACTCAAGTGAACAATTATGGGTACTAATTATGTTTAACATACGACCGTCTTAACCTCTATACTAATTAGGCTCGGCATAATCGTTGACTCGCAATAATATGTCTCACAATAATTCACCAAATAATTATATAAAAATATTAAAATCAAACAAATGATATGCATTAAAATCATGTGAATTAATATTTGACAAACAAAATAAAATTCGTAAACATGATCAAACCAAATCACTTTTACTGGGAGAGATTACAAAAAGGTTTAGCCGGACATGACGTTGTTAGACGGCATCGTATCTATTTCGTCTTGCATACTGCTACGTAAAGTATTCACCAAAGGAATTAAATCCTTTTGTATCCTTGCACTATCGTCGAGATAAAGTAATATTATTCTTGATATGGGACGAACAGTGTATTCTTAAAAGTGGTCGACTGCCTTTTTTTTGCCAATCTTGTATATACTTCTGTGTTTTCGAATATGTTAATAAAAAGGGCCTCTTTTCTTCTTTTTACCGAATGTATAATATAGATTTGAAACCTTTTATTCTTCTTGGCTACTCCATGTCTCAATAGCAGGCCAAATGCCTTTTACCCTTTTTGATGCTGCGTCCAAGTCATAAGCCCCACAAGGTCCAATATAAGTTCTTATTTAATTAACTTGGCCCAAAGCATTGTATTATAATAATCCCAATAAAATAACCCACGAGCTGTAAATTGAAGCAGATAAACTACGAGCCAATCTTCAGCCTTTCGGGTATTTTATCACATAAAAATAAATATCTCTTTTTTCTCTTTCCATGGCCTTTTGAATCACCGAAAACGGTGCTCGGACGAAGAAGTTATGATACAAACAATGTAGCAATATCACGCTTGTATTTATATCTTCATTTTGATTCTTAATCATCCACATTTACTTCAAGTACAATCCAAACACTTCATAGATCACATTAGCTCACAAATTCACCATTTTAGCTCTATTTTACATATTACCTACACAAACACAAAACACCCTCAAAGTACATGTATAACAACGAATAAAAATGCAACAATGCGTAATTAACATACTATGAGGGGTATGTAAAATACACCGATCAAACCTCCCCAACTTAACCCTTACTCGTCCCGAGGAAGAAATTTACTATATCTTAGCATGTTAATCACATAATTTTTAATCATACCATTGAAATTCCATCAAAAAGATCAAATTTAACATAATACACTAATAACCATCCCATGTGACCAATAATCCAAAATGATTACCAATATTTTTGTCCTTCTTAAAAACTTAACATAACTGTTCCCATTGGTTCCATTTAATTTAGGTTTCATATAAATAACCATGTGCCCAACATACTTAGTACACCCCTATAATCAATCTAAACATAGATCCAAAACAAGAGGTGAGAATACCTTAAATCTTTTATAATACTGGAGTTTTTATACCACAGGAGCAAACTTTTTAAGAGCACATAAGCCATCATTCATTAGCTTATATATTTTAATTTTTGATAAATTTTTGCACATGAATTTTACTTCATATTTCAAGCATTTTTGCTCATAACATAAATAAGCTCCTTTTTTAGACATCCAGAACCGTTTCTTACACATGTCATCCTGAATGCTTTATAAACTTCTTTTAAGGTTGATATAAAGACCAATCATTCGGATGTATGAATATCTATCCTATAGGTGTATACTAAGACACATCGGCACACGGGAACCAATTTAATTTAGTCCATTTTAATTAAATGGGAACAGTTATGCTTCGTGCCTACTGGTACATCATATGATGGAGTTATCTACCACATAGTCTAATTAATTAATGCACTAACTTAAAGCAACCTTTCTAATTTCATTAACAACAAGACAAGGATTGGGTTATTTCACATAAAATTGTCTTAGCTAAGTGCAATGCTTTCCATCATAAGAATTGGTGTCTCACCTATGCTAACATCTAAAATGTCACCTTGCGCGGGTGACGAATTAGATAGGCAAGCCCAGCATATGACTACCACCAATAATTATAACAGTTCTCCAACTTTTTTCTATGGCCACCGTGCGCGGGTGACAAGCCGGATAAGACGAATTTAAGTGTCCTAACCCAACTATTACATTATTATATTTCATATTATATTATTTTACTTTCTTCCCGTTCTAAGCAAAAGTAAGTAGGGAAATTCAATCGTGTATGGTTTGATCATCTACTAATTATACATATGCCTAACTACATGCAAACCATCAAATCAATTTTATAACCAAATTATACAATGGAATCGGGTGCACCTTATAATCCTAGTTGGGTCTTCTAGTTTGCTCCAATAAGTCATCCATAAGCTAATCTTCAGAATCTGCAACCACTCAACAAATATATGTACAAGAAACTTCCACATCCAATTAGCACAAAACTTTTATAATGTGTTTTTTTTCTTTTTTTTTTTTTTTTCCAAAAATCTCATTTTGACCCATTTTTAACCACAATTTCACACAAAAACATGTAACACATGTGACAAACTCACACAACACAAAACCTAACTCACTTTCGTAGGAATCACGATTGCATTTAGCGTATGCAACAATCCTTTTAAACCACTCGGTAGCCCGAGTGGACGAGTTTAGTCTCGTGAGGGTTTGTAGTGACCACACCCACAAAGTTTTTAACACACATAAAAAATAAGAAAATAAAAAGAAAACTAAATTAGAAAGAACATACACAACACACTACAACCCACGGGTTGCCTCCCGCGAACCGCTAAGTTTACCGTCGTCAGCCCAACAATACCTGGTATTAGTTTCACGGTGGTCTGATGGAGCATTTACCAAACGAGTTACCTGGACGAAGTGAAACTTTACGGGTCCATGCCATATCCCTCTTTTGAAACACTTTAAAAATATCAGTTTCCCTTATGCAAAAGAAGTGTTTATGCTTTGAAACCCATACTCGTCTTTTCCTTTTCCTTCGGCTAGAAGCATTACGAACCAGTTTCACACGGACCTTCTTGCTTGCATCCTTAATCAACTTACCACAATTTGGCACTCCATGAAAGTTCTTCTCTTCTTTTCACAGGGGTTCTCTCAATTTACGAACTCCTACTCGTGCTTTCCTATGAACTTGCTCAAGAATAATATGAAGGAGTGCCCTGCTAGAGTTCTTGTTACACCGCTCAAAAGCATAATGATTTTCAATTTGTAACAGCTTTACTTGTGTTTTCCCTTTTGTATAAGTTGAATCAATCACGCAAACTTTCTTGATTAATTCTCGTGGCACTTGTAGTGGATTTTGGTCGATGTGAGTGACTTCAACTTCTTCCTTACTGAGATATTGTTGTTCTTCCAATGAATTTGAACACTCATCTTATATAGCGAAGGAGCTAACAAGTCCTCGTCTTCTTTTGATTTTGTATCATCAATTGATGAAAGTGTTGGTTAATTTAAAGTTGGGAGATAAGGTGTGGTATTAGTCTCCACAAATCCCTCCCCAACTTTAGAAGGAAACGATTCTTCATGATCATCTTTAACCAGAAAAATGAGATCATCGAATGAATTGTTATGAGCATTAGTATTATATTCCTCTTCTTCCTCTTCATGAGAGCTAATCGCCAACCATTCCACGGTGTCTGTTGAGTTAAGTGTGATTTCTTCATCTTGCACTTCACCTTCATCTTCATCATCAAAATCAAACATGGCGACGCCTTGAGATTCATATGTTTCTTGCCTATTAAATTGATCTGCCAATGGATCCACATGTGTCTCAAGAGCTACAATATTAGCGTATCTTTGATTTGCCTCTATGTTGGATTCTATCATTGAAATGAGTTTATCCAATTTTTGGTCAAGATATGAAAGATGGTTATCACCTTGTCCTTGGCCTTGATGATCATATTGTTGAGTCAGTCTCTGTGGTTGATCGAAGAAACTAGAGCTCTCATATGAAGGATGATAATATTGACCACCATATTCCCCTCGATACCTCATGTAATCTTCCATCTGAATATTGTAATTAGCATGATATGAGTTATGCTCATAATCATGATTTTGAGATTGATAGTCATATGTCTCAAGTACTCGCTCCTTCCTACTTGCTTTCTCTTTTGGACAATTTTCATAAGAAAGAAATGGATTCCCACAAGTCCAGCATGAATCCGTAGAAGCTCTAGGTTAAAAAAATGATGAAATTGACCACGCAAGATTACCGAGAAATCTCGGGATCGTAAGCTAACGGTGATGTACGTCCCGAACTACGCTTGCGCAGACACTAACCTGCACACTCACAACCACAAAACAAACAAGCAAACAAAACTATAGAAAAAGAAAATCTTTTTGTATTTTTTTGATTTTTTAAAACTATTAACAAATCCTTAAACCGAAAGCGCACTCACTCCCCGGCAGCGGCGCCAAAATTTGACCGATGTCGTTGTACCGATAAAAAATAAACCTACTTACCTTATACTAGATAGGGCAAGCGGGTATCGTATCCACGAGGAGTATGTGGTATTAATTTAAGTTTTGTGGTGATCACTGATCAATTAAAGTTTTGGTTTGTTTAAGACTTAATAATAAAACTACAAATTAACTAGAAAGGGAATAAGCTAATAATTAAACTACTAATTAACCTGAATGTAAATAAGCAATAAAAAGTAAATAAGCAAATAAAATTAGAATTTGTAAACAATTGGGTAGAAAAGCAATCCCTCCCAGCTCCGGATATATTGATATGATCAAGTTACGGATTATTACTAATGTTTGTTTTTAAACCACATAGACATAGTTTGTATTAATTGAAAAAGACAATTTTGGGCACAAGTTATACTCACCACACGAATCGTGTTAATACCTAAACTAGTTGGACTCGGCACGACTCGTTGACTAGAAATAACATGTCTTACAATAATCTTATCAATTAATTTAATAATTACTCAAGTGAATAATTATGGGTACTAATTATGTTTAACATACGACCGTCTTAACCTCTATACTAATTAGGCTCGGCATAATCGTTGACTCGCAATAATATGTCTCACAATAATTCACCAAATAATTATATAAAAAAATTAAAATCAAACAAATGATATGCATTAAAATCATGTGAATTAATATTTGACAAACAAAATAAAATTCGTAAACATGATCAAACCAAATAACTTTTACTGGGAGAGATTACAAAAAGGTTTAGCCGGACATGACGTTGTTAGACGGCATCGTATCTATTTCGTCTTGCATACTGCTACGTAAAGTATTCACCAAAGGAATTAAATCCTTTTGTATCCTTGCACTATCGTCGAGATAAAGTAATATTATATATATTCTTGATATGGGACGAACAGTGTATTCTTAAAAGTGGTCGGCTGCCTTTTTTTTGCCAATCTTGTATATACTTCTGTGTTGTTGAATATGTTAATAAAAAGGGCCTCTTTTCTTCTTTTTACCGAATGTATAATATAGAGTTGAAACCTTTTTTTCTTCTTGGCTACTCCATGTCTCAATAGCAGGCCAAATGCCTTTTACCCTTTTTGATGTTGCGTCCAAGTCATAAGCCCCACAAGGTCCAATATAAGTTCTTATTTAATTAACTTGGCCCAAAGCATTGTATTATAATAATCCCAATAAAATAACCCACGAGCTGTAAATTGAAGCAGATAAACTACGAGCCAATCTTCAGCCTTTCGGGTATTTTATCACATAAAAATAAATATCTCTTTTTTCTCTTTCCATGGCCTTTTGAATCACCGAAAACGGTGCTCGGACGAAGAAGTTATGATACAAACAATGTAGCAATATCACGCTTGTATTTATATCTTCATTTTCATTCTTAATCATCCACATTTACTTCAAGTACAATCCAAACACTTCATAGATCACATTAGCTCACAAATTCAACATTTTAGCTCTATTTTACATATTACCTACACAAACACAAAACACCCTCAAAGTACATGTATAACAACGAATAAAAATGCAACAATGCGTAATTAACATACTATGAGGGGTATGTAAAATACACCGATCAAACCTCCCCAACTTAACCCTTACTCGTCCCGAGGAAGAAATTTACTATATCTTAGCATGTTAATCACATAATTTTTAATCATACCATTGAAATTCCATCAAAAAGATCAAATTTAACATAATACCCTAATAACCATCCCATGTGACCAATAATCCAAAATGATTACCAATATTTTTGTCCTTCTTAAAAACTTAACATAACTGTTCCCATTGGTTCCATTTAATTTAGGTTTCATATAAATAACCATGTGCCCAACATACTTAGTACACCCCTATAATCAATCTAAACATAGATCCAAAACAAGAGGTGAGAATACCTTAAATCTTTTATAATACTGGAGTTTTTATACCATAGGAGCAAACTTTTTAAGAGCACATAAGCCATCATACATTAGCTTATATATTTTAATTTTTGATCAATTTTTGCACATGAATTTTACTTCATATTTCAAGCATTTTTGCTCATAACATAAATAAGCTCCTTTTTTAGACATCCAGAACCGTTTCTTATACATGTCATCCTGAATGCTTAATACACTCCTTTTAAGGTTGATATAAAGACCAATCATTCGGATGTATGAATATCTATCCTATAGGTGTATACTAAGACACATCGGCACACGGGAACCAATTTAATTTAGTCCATTTTAATTAAATGGGAATAGTTATGCTTCGTGCCTACTGGTACATCATATGATGGAGTTATCTACCACATAGTCTAATTAATTAATGCACTAACTTAAAGCAACCTTTCTAATTTCATTAACAACAATACAAGGATTGGGTTATTTCACATAAAATTGTCTTAGCTAAGTGCAATGCTTTCCATCATAAGAATTGGTGTCTCACCTATGCTAACATCTAAAATGTCACCTTGCACGGGTGACGAATTAGATAGGCAAGCCCAGCATATGACTACCACCAATAATTATGATAGTTCTCCAACTTTTTTCTATGGCCACCGTGCGCGGGTGACAAGCCGGATAAGATGAATTTAAGTGTCCTAACCCAACTATTACATTATTATATTTCATATTATATTATTTTACTTTCTTCCCGTTCTAAGCAAAAGTAAGTAGGGAAATTCAATCGTGTATGGTTTGATCATCTACTAATTATACATATGCCTAACTACATGCAAACCATCAAATCAATTTTATAACCAAATTATACAATGGAATCGGGTGCACCTTATAATCATAGTTGGGTCTTCTAGTTTGCTCCAATAAGTCATCCATAAGCTAATCTTCAGAATCTGCAAACACTCAACAAATATATGTACAAGAAACTTCCACATCCAATTAGCACAAAACTTTTATAATGTGTTTTTTTTCTTTTTCTTTTTTTTTTTTTCCAAAAATCTCATTTTGACCCATTTTTAACCACAATTTCACACAAAAACATGTAACACATGTGACAAACTCACACAACACAAAACCTAACTCATTTTCATAGGAATCACGGTTGCATTTAGCGTATGCAACAAGCCTTTTAAACCACTCGGTAGCCCGAGCGGACGAGTTTAGTCTCGTGAGGGTTTGTAGTGACCACACCCACAAAGATTTTAACAAACATAAAAACTAAGAAAATAAAATGAAAACTAAATTAGAAAGAACATACACAACACACTATAACCCACGGGTTGCCTCCCGCGAACCGCTAAGTTTACCGTCGTCAGCCCAACAATACCTGGTATTAGTTTCACGGTGGTCTGATGGAGCATTTACCAAACGTGTTACCTAGACGCAGTGAAACTTTACGGGTCCATGCCATATCCCTCTTTTGAAACACTTTATAAATATTAGTTTCCCTTATGCAGAAGAAGTGTTTATGCTTTGAAACCTATACTCGTCTTTTCCTTTTCCTTCGGCTAGAAGCATTACGAACCAGTTTCACACGGACCTTCTTGCTTGCATCCTTAATCAACTTACCACAATTTGGCACTCCATGAAAGTTCTTCTCTTCTTTTCACAGGGGTTCTCTCAATTTACGAACTCCTACTCGTGCTTTCCTATGAACTTGCTCAAGAATAATATGAAGGAGTGCCCTGCTAGAGTTCTTGTTACACTGCTCAAAAGCATAATGATTTTCAATTTGTAACACCTTTACTTGTGTTTTCCCTTTTGTATAAGTTGAATCAATCACACAAACTTTCTTGATTAATTCTCGTGGCACTTATGGTGGATTTTGGTCGATGTGAGTGACTTCAACTTCTTCCTTACTGAGATATTGTTGTTCTTCCAATGAATTTGAACACTCATCTTCATATAGCGAAGGAGCTAACAAGTCCTCGTCTTCTTTTGATTTTGTATCATCAATTGATGAAAGTGTTGGTTCATTTAAAGTTGGGAGATAAGGTGTGGTATTAGTCTCCACAACTCCCTCCCCAAGTTTAGAAGGAAACGATTCTTCACGATCATCTTTAACCAGAAAAATGAGATCTTCGAATGAATTGTTATGAGCATTAGTATTATATTCCTCTTCTTCCACTTCATAAGAGCTAATCGCCAACCATTCCACGTTGTCTGTTGAGTTAAGTGTGATTTCTTCATCTTGCACTTTACGTTCATCTTCATCATCAAAATCAAACATGGCGACGCCTTGAGATTCATATGTTTCTTGCCTATTAAATTGATCTGCCAATGGATCCACATGTGTCTCAAGAGCTGCAATACTAGCGTATTTTTGATTTGCCTCTATGTTGGATTCTATCATTGAAATGAGTTTATCCAATTTTTGGTCAAGATACGAGAGATGGTTATCACCTTGTCCTTGTCCTTGATGATCATATTGTTGAGTCAGTCTCTGCGGTTGATCGAAGAAACTAGAGCTCTCATATGAAGGATGATAATATTGACCACCATATTCCCCTCGATACCTCATGTAATCTTCCATCTGAATATTGTAATTAGGATGATATGAGTTATGCTCATAATCATGATTTTGAGATTGATAGTCATATGTCTCAAGTACTCGCTCCTTCCTACTTGCTTTCTCCTTTGGACAATTTCCATAAGAAAGAAATGGATTCCCACAAGTCCAGCATGAATCCGTAGAAGCTCTAGGTTAAACAAATGATGAAATTGACCATGCAAGATTACCGAGAAATCTCGGGAACGTAAGCTAACGGTGATGTACGTCCCGATCTACGCGTGCGCAGACACTAACCTGCACACTCACAACCACAAAACAAACAAGCAAACAAAACTATAGAAAAAGAAAATCTTTTTGTATTTTTTTGATTTTTTAAAACTATTAACAAAAACTTAAACCAAAAGCGCACTCACTCCCCGGCAGCGGCGTCAAAATTTGACCAATGTCGTTGTACCGATCAAAAATAAACCTACTTACCTTATGCTAGATAGGGCAAGCGAGTATCGTATCCACGAGGAGTATGTGGTATTAATTTAAGTTTTGTGGTGATCACTGATCAATTAAAGTTTTGGTTTGTTTAAGACTTAATAATAAAACTACAAATTAACTAGAAAGGGAATAAGTTAATAATTAAACTACTAATTAACCTGAATGTAACTAATAAATATAAAATTAGAATTTGTAAACAATTGGGTAGAAAAGCAATCCCTCCCGGCTCCGAATATATTGATATGATCAAGTTACGGATTATTACTAATGTTTGTTTTCAAACCACATAGACATAGTTTGTATTAATTGAAAAAGACAATTTTGGGCACAAGTTATACTCACCACACGAATCGTGTTAATACCTAAACTAGTTGGACTCGGCACGACTCGTTGACTAGAAATAACATGTCTTACAATAATCTTATCAATTAATTTAATAATTACTCAAGTGAATAATTATGGGTACTAATTATGTTTAACATACGACCGTATTAACCTCTATACTAATTAGGCTCGGCATAATCGTTGACTCGCAATAATATGTCTCACAATAATTCACCAAATAATTATATAAAAAAATTAAAATCAAACAAATGATATGCATTAAAATCATGTGAATTAATATTTGACAAACAAAATAAAATTCTTAAACATGATCAAACGAAATAACTTTTACTGGGAGAGATTACAAAAATGTTTAGCCGGACATGACGTTGTTAGACGGCATCGTATCTATTTCGTCTTGCATACTGCTACGTAAAGTATTCACCAAAGGAATTAAATCCTTTTGTATCCTTGCACTATCGTCGAGATAAAGTAATATTATATATATTCTTGATATGGGACGAACAGTGTATTCTTAAAACTGGTCGGCTGCCTTTCTTTTGCCAATCTTGTATATACTTCTGTGTTGTCGAATATGTTAATAAAAAGGACCTCTTTTCTTCTTTTTACCGAATGTATAATATAGAGTTGAAACCTTTTTTTCTTCTTGGCTACTCCATGTCTCAATAGCAGGCCAAATGCCTTTTACCCTTTTTGATGTTGCATCCAAGTCATAAGCCCCACAAGGTCCAATATAAGTTCTTATTTAATTAACTTGGCCCAAAGCATTGTATTATAATAATCCCAATAAAATAACCCACGAGCTGTAAATTGAAGCAGATAAACTACGAGACAATCTTCAGCCTTTCGGGTATTTTATCACATAAAAATAAATATCTCTTTTTTCTCTTTCCATGGCCTTTTGAATCACCGAAAACGGTGCTCGGACGAAGAAGTTATGATACAAACAAATTAGCAATATCACGCTTGTATTTATATCTTCATTGTATTTATATCTTTATTTTCATTCTTAATCATCCACATTTACTTCAAGTACAATCCAAACACTTCATAGATCACATTAGCTCACAAATTCACCATTTTAGCTCTATTTTACATATTACCTACACAAACACAAAACACCCTCAAAGTACATGTATAACAATGAATAAAAATGCAACAATGCGTAATTAACATACTATGAGGGGTATGTAAAATACACCGATCAAACCTCCCCAACTTAACCCTTACTCGTCCCGAGGAAGAAATTTACTATATCTTAGCATGTTAATCACATAATTTTTAATCATACCATTGAAATTCCATCAAAAAGATCAAATTTAACATAATACACTAATAACCATCCCATGTGACCAATAATCCAAAATGATTACCAATATTTTTGTCCTTCTTAAAAACTTAACATAACTGTTCCCATTGGTTCCATTTAATTTAGGTTTCATATAAATAACCATGTGCCCAACATACTTAGTACACCCCTATAATCAATCTAAACATAGATCCAAAACAAGAGGTGAGAATACCTTAAATCTTTTATAATACTGGAGTTTTTATACCACAGGAGCAAACTTTTTAAGAGCACATAAGCCATCATACATTAGCTTATATATTTTAATTTTTGATCAATTTTTGCACATGAATTTTACTTCATATTTCAAGCATTTTTGCTCATAACATAAATAAGCTCCTTTTTTAGACATCCAGAACCGTTTCTTACACATGTCATCCTGAATGCTTTATACACTCCTTTTAAGGTTGATATAAAGACCAATCATTCGGATGTATGAATATCTATCCTATAGGTGTATACTAAGACACATCGGCACACGGGAACCAATTTAATTTAGTCCATTTTAATTAAATGGGAACAGTTATGCTTCGTGCCTACTGGTACATCATATGATGGAGTTATCTACCACATAGTCTAATTAATTAATGCACTAACTTAAAGCAACCTTTCTAATTTCATTAACAACAAGACAAGGATTGGGTTATTTCACATAAAATTGTCTTAGCTAAGTGCAATGCTTTCCATCATAAGAATTGGTGTCTCACCTATGCTAACATCTAAAATGTCACCTTGCGCGGGTGACGAATTAGATAGGCAAGCCCAGCATATGACTACCACCAATAATTATAACAGTTCTCCAACTTTTTTCTATGGCCACCGTGCGCGGGTGACAAGCCGGATAAGACGAATTTAAGTGTCCTAACCCAACTATTACATTATTATATTTCATATTATATTATTTTACTTTCTTCCCGTTCTAAGCAAAAGTAAGTAGGGAAATTCAATCGTGTATGGTTTGATCATCTACTAATTATACATATGCCTAACTACATGCAAACCATCAAATCAATTTTATAACCAAATTATACAATGGAATCGGGTGCACCTTATAATCCTAGTTGGGTCTTCTAGTTTGCTCCAATAAGTCATCCATAAGCTAATCTTCAGAATCTGCAACCACTCAACAAATATATGTACAAGAAACTTCCACATCCAATTAGCACAAAACTTTTATAATGTGTTTTTTTTCTTTTTCTTTTTTTTTTCCAAAAATCTCATTTTGACCCATTTTTAACCACAATTTCTCACAAAAACATGTAACACATGTGACAAACTCACACAACACAAAACCTAACTCACTTTCGTAGGAATCACGGTTGCATTTAGCGTATGCAACACGCCTTTTAAACCACTCGGTAGCCCTAGTGTACGAGTTTAGTCTCGTGAGGGTTTGTAGTGACCACACCCACAAAGTTTTTAACACACATAAAAAATAAGAAAATAAAAAGAAAACTAAATTAGAAAGAACATACACAACACACTACAACCCACGGGTTGCCTCCCGTGAACCGCTAAGTTTACCGTCGTCAGCCCAACAATACCTGGTATTAGTTTCACGGTGGTCTCATGGATCATTTACCAATCGAGTTACCTAGACGCAGTGAAACTTTACGGGTCCATGCCATATCCCTCTTTTGAAACACTTTATGAATATTAATATCCCTTATGTAGAAGAAGTGTTTATGCTTTGAAACCCATACTCGTCTTTTCCTTTTCCTTCGGCTAGATGCATTAGGAACCAGTTTCACACGGACCTTCTTGCTTGCATCCTTAATCAACTTACCACAATTTGGCACTCCATGAAAGTTCTTCTCTTCTTTTCACAGGGGTTCTCTCAATTTACGAACTCCTACTCGTGCTTTCCTATGAACTTGCTCAAGAATAATATGAAGGAGTGCCCTGCTAGAATTCTTGTTACACCGCTCAAAAGCATAATGATTTTCAATTAGTAACACCTTTACTTGTGTTTTCCCTTTTGTATAAGTTGAATCACTCACACAAACTTTCTTGATTAATTCTCGTGGCACTTTTGGTGGATTTTGGTCGATGTGAATGACTTCAACTTCTTCCTTACTGAGATATTGTTGTTCTTCTAATGAATTTGAACACTCATCTTCATATAGCGAAGGAGCTAACAAGTCCTCGTCTTCTTTTGATTTTGTATCATCAATTGATGAAAGTGTTGGTTCATTTAAAGTTGGGAGATAAGGTGTGGTATTAATCTCCACAACTCCCTCCCCAACTTTAGCAGGAAACGATTCTTCACGATCATCTTTAACCAGAAAAATGAGATCATCGAATGAATTGTTATGAGCATCAGTATTATATTCCTCTTCTTCATCTTCATGAGAGCAAATCGCCAACCATTCCACGGTGTTTGTCGAGTTAAGTGTGATTTCTTCATCTTGCTCTTCACCTTCATCTTCATCATCAAAATCAAACATGGTGACGCGTTGAGATTCATAAGTTTCTTGCCTATTAAATTGATCTGCCAATGGATCCACATATGTCTCAACAGCTGCAATACCAGCGTATCTTTGATTTGCCTCTCTGTAGGATTCTATCATTGAAATGAGTTTATCCAATTTTTGGTCAAGATACGAGAGATGGTTATCACCTTGTCCTTGCCCTTGATGATCATATTGTTGAGTCAGTCTCTGTGGTTGATCGAAGAAACTAGAGCTCTCATCTGAAGGATGATAATATTGACCACCATATTCCCCTCGATACCTCGTATAATCTTCCATCTCAATATTGTAATTAGCATGATATGTGTTATGCTCATAATCATGATTTTGAGATTGATAGTCATATGTCTCAAGTACTCGCTCCTTCCTACTTGCTTTCTCCTCCAGACAATTTTCATAAGAATGAAATGGATTCCCACAAGTCCAGCATGAATCCGTAGAAGCTCTAGGTTAAACAAATGATGAAATTGACCATGCAAGATTATCGAGAAATCTTGGGATCGTAAGCTAAAGGTGATGTACGTCCCGATCTACGCGTGCGCAGACACTAATCTGTACACTCACTACCACAAAACAAATAAGCAAACAAAACAATAGAAAAAGAAAATCATTTTGTATTTTTTTTCATTTTTTAAAATTATTAACAAAAACTTAAACCAAAAACGCACTCACTCCTCGGCAGCGGCGCCAAAATTTGACCGATGTCGTTGTACCGATAAAAAATAAACCTAATTACCTTATGCTAGATAGGGCAAGCGGGTATCGTATCCACGAGGAGTATGTGGTGTTAATTTTAGTTTTGTGGCGATCACTGATCAATAAAAGTTTTGGTTTGTTTAAGACTTAATAATAAAACTACTAATTAACTAGAAAGGGAATAAGCTAATAATTAAACTACTAATTAACTTGAATGTAAGTAAGCAATAAAAAGTAAATAAGCAAATAAAAGTAGATTTGTAAACAATTGGGTAGAAAAGCAATCCCTCCCAGCTCCGGATATATTGATATGATCAAGTTACGGATTATTACTAATGTTTGTTTTCAAACCACATAGACATAGTTTGTATTATTTGAAATGGACAATTTTGGGCACAAGTTATACTCACCACACGGATCGTCTTAATACCTAAACTATTTGGACTCCGAACGACTCGTTTACTAGAAATAACATGTCTTACAATAATCTTATCAATTAATTTAATAATTACTCAAGTGAACAATTATGAGTACAAGTTATGATTAACATACGACCGTCTTAACCTCTATACTAATTAGGCTCGGCACAATTGTTGACTCACAATAATATGTCTCACAATAATTCACCAAATAATTATATAAAAATATTAAAATCAAACAAATGATATGCATTAGAATCATGTGAATTAATATTTGACAGAAAAAATAAAATTCGTAAACATGATCAAACCAAATATATTTTACCGGGAGAGATTACAAAAAGGTTTAGCCAGACATGACGTTGTTAGACGGCATCGTATCTATTCCGTCTTGCATACTGCTACGTAAAGTATTCACCAAAGGAATTAAATCCTTTTGTATCCTTGCACGATCGTCGAGATAAAGTAATATTATATATATTCTTGATATGGGACGAACAGTGTATTCTTAAAAGTGGTCGGCTGCCTTTTTTTTGCCAATCTAGTATATACTTCTGTGTTGTCGAATATATTAATAAAAAGGGCCTCTTTTTTTTTTTTTTTTTTTTTTTTTTACCGAATGTATAATATAGAGTTGAAACCTTTTTTTTCTTCTTGGTTACTCCATGTCTAAAAAGCAGGCCAAATGCCTTTTACCCTTTTTGATGCTGCGTCCAAGTCATAAGCCCCACAAGGTCCAATATAAGTTCTTATTTAATTAACATGGCCCAAAGCATTGTATTATAATAATCCCAATAAAATAACCCACGAGCTGTAAATTGAAGCAGGTAAACCACAAGCCAATCTTCAGCCTTTCGGGTATTTTATCACATAAAAATAAATATCTCTTTTTTCTCTTTCCCTGGCCGTTTCAATCACCTAAAACGGAGCTCGGACGAAGAAGTTATGATACAAACATTGTAGCAATATCACGCTTGTATTTATATCTTCATTGTATTTATATCTTCATTTTGATTCTTAATCGTCCACATTTACTTCAAGTACAATCCAAACACTTCATAGATCACATTAGCTCACAAATTCACCATTTTAGCTCTATTTTACATATTACCTACACAAACACAAAACACCCTCAAAGTACATGTATAACAACGAATAACAATGCAACAATGTGTAATTAACATACTATGAGGGGTAGGTAAAATACACCGATCGAACCTCCCCAACTTAACCCTTACTCGTCCCGAGGAAGAAATCTACTATATCTTAGCATGTTAATTACATAATTTTTAATCATACCATTGAAATTCCATCAGAAAGATCAAATTTAACATAGTACACTAATAACCACCCTATGTGACCAATAATCCAAAATGATTACCAATATTTTTGTCCTTCTTAAACACTTAACATAACCGTTCCCATTGGTTCCATTTAATTTATGTTTCATATAATTAAACATGTGCCCAACGTACTTAGTACACCCCTATAATCAATCTAAACATAGATCCAAAACAAGAGGTGAGAATACCTTAAATCTTTTATAATACTGGAGTTTTTATACCATAGGAGCAAACTATTTAAGAGCACATAAGCCATCATACATTAGCTTATATATTTCAATTTTTGATCAATTTTTGCACATGAATTTTACTTCATATTTCAAGCATTTTTGCTCATAACATACATAAGCTCCTTTTTTAGACATCCAGAACCGTTTCTTATACATGTCATCCCGAATGCTTAATACAATACTTTTAAGGTTGATATAAAGACCAATCATTCAGATGTATGAATATCTATCCTATAGGTGTATACTAAGACACATCGGCACACGGGAACCAATTTAATTTAGTCTGTTTTAATTAAATGGGAACAGTTATGCTTCGTGCCTACTGGTACATCATGTGATGGAGTTATCTACCACATAGTTTAATTAATTAATGCACTAACTTAAAGCAACCTTTCTAATTTCATTAACAACAATACAAGGATTGGGTTATTTCACATAAAATTGTCTCAGCTAAGTGCAATGCTATCCATCATAAGAATTGGTGTCTCACCTATGCTAACATCTAAAATGTCACCTTGCGCGGGTGACGAATCAGATAGGCAAGCCCAGCATATGACTACCCCCAATAATTATGAAAGTTCTCCAACTTTTTTCTATGGCCACCGTGCGCGGGTGACAAGCCGGATAAGATCAATTTAAGTGTTCTAACCCAACTATTACATTATTATATTTCATATTATATTATTTTAGTTTCTTCCCGTTCTATAATAGTGTAGATGAGGTATGCAAGGCTTCGACCGATGTTTCTGGCCAAGAAGACCTATACCCAGTTGAGTTCTTAAATTCATTAAATTTTCAAGGAATGCCACCACATGCATTGTCCTTAAGAAAGGAGCTCCCAGTAATGCTTTTACGAAATGTAAATCCAACTCAAGGGCTATGCAATGGGACTCGGCTCATTATTACAGATTTGGGCCAATTTGTTATCCGTGCAAAAATCCTAACTGGGTCACATACATGAGACATTGTGCTTATTCTTAGAATCACAATGACATCAACACAAACAAACTGGCCATTCATTATGAAGCGACGACAGTTCTCTATCAAACCATGCTATGTAATGACCATTAACAAAAGCCAAGTACAATCGCTAAATCATGTAGGTATCTACTTGCCAAATCCTGTGTTCAGTCACGGGCAACTTTATGTAGAAATATCCAGGGTGACAAGCCCCGATGGACTCAAAATTCTTATGCTGGAAGACACAGACAGCAATCTAAAGGGACATACCCGAAATATTGTTTATATGGAGACTTTTGGAAACCTAAATTAACAGCCGCATGTATCCTTCTACTAATAAAACACCACTCCTAAATCCATATTTACATCCTTCTAAATTTATAACAGCTATCTCACACATTTGTATTTGCAGGATACTCTGCAATATGTATACGCGCAACAAGCCAGGGAATTGAGCTATCTACGTTAATTATTTGTTTGCTTTTAAATAAGTTGCAAGGACTTCTTTTGTAGATAAATCAATGTACTGTTATCACTTATTATGTTATGCTTAATAAATTTCAAGAAGCAAATTGATTCCCTAAAGCTTACAATATTGAAGATATTGTTCACAATTTGCTAATTTCATTTCCAACAAAAAATTATAAGCAGAGTGGATTAGAGTCATAAACACCTACAAAATTTCTTATTTCAAATACTTAAACCCAATACACACCCTCTTTAAACCTCTTTAATCAGACAATAAGACTCATACGAGTTCATGGTAATCCCTCCAAACCACAAAACATCATATAGTAACAAATTTTAAACGAATTTACACATTTACAAGTACACTCACTAAACTAATCACGCTCAAATCCAAAACCCACATACAAAATTCCAATGAGCATACAAATCAAAAAACAATACCTGGATGACTAAAGCTACTCCTAAATCGATATTCAGAATAATGATCAAACACTAAAAAATATAGCTTTGTTTGATTGTTTATTGTTAGATCACATTAATGTCAACTGAAAATGAAAACCCTAAAATCACCATATCGATAAATTTCACCAGATCCATTTTTGAAGCCTTTTATGCGTGTGTGTGTGAGAGAAAAAGTCAACACACACAATAAAGACTATATATGTTTCAACTTAAATAATAATGTATAAAATAAATGAAAAAACAAAAACATAATCAAACATATAATTAGTTAAAAAACTGATCATTCATCAGTTGCATTCCATTCATTCATACCTTAATAATAATTACAACTAATTGTTCATTAATAAAAAGCTTCACAAGAGATGATATAAGAAAACCATAACATGAGACCAAAACACAAAACCAACACAGGAAGAGAACCTAATCAGCCCCATCTTCATCAGACCCCATCTTGGTCACATGACCCTCCTTCTCAACAATTCCTTCACGAGCTTCCACCAGGATTGAAGTCAAATGTCGAAGCCTCTGATGCTCCCTCTCCTGAGTTTCAACAAGACAATCCCAAACCTTGGTAGCAGCTTCATTCAAAGGGCCAAAACTCTCAGTGTCACGGATGTTCTATTCACGTTTGTCTATCTTCGCTCAAAGTTGGTTGCATTCTTCCCCTATACGTATAAAAAAACCTTCATCTTCAGTTATTTCCTAAGAGAATAAGAACATGAAAGCAACATTGAGATCATCTGAACCACAGGCCTGTTTAAGCTCATCAAGATTCGGAGTAGCAGCCATTGATCAGGTTAGGTGAGGAAAAATGATCCTAAAATGTATGGATGAGAATAACTATTACATTTATGATTAAGTGTCTTATACAAGATTAAAACATTGAGTTACAAACAAACAGTAAACTGAAAAGGCATTATAATGCATAATAACACCCATTTAATTGAAGGGCACTTCTTCTTCTCAATGCATAACTATCATTTCAGTATTTAACAAAAAAAAAATTTTAAAGTTAACATAAAAACCCTCATATTAAACATTTTGACATATAAGGCCCTCAAAAAATGCAATGCATAACATTAACATACTACACCATAACAACAACTTAAATTTAACATATATGACCAACCCTTTTACTCATCGTTCCGAACTTAAAATATTTGTATAACCAAACTAAAGTATTGAATTCAGCATCAACAAAAAAACTTACCTTAACTCATAACCAAAATTAATACCACGAATTCACCGAGTACGGAACAAACCAAAAATGTGTGCAATGTACTAGATTTAATACTATCATGACAAAATTTACAGTCCATCCCTCAATGTTCAAGACTATAAAACATAAATACCATTTTGATTGTTTCGTTATTAACCCCACGTGAAAATATTAACGTTCAAACATATGACCCACGATTTTACTCAACATCCCGATTTTAACATTTTCATAAAAATTGGTGCCACAAATTACGAGAACAACAATTAGATCAAACTGATATGCGTAGCACAGGTCGGAAATACATAACATTAACTTTGTTATTAGCCCCACATGACAATATGAACGTTGAACAGCGATTAGATCAAACCTATGTACGTAGTACGGGTCTGCAAGCCTCGTATATATATATTTTGAACAAATAAAGGTTAATTAACACGTGAAGCATTTGGTGTAGCGGAATCTGAAAGAGATGAATTTCTCTAATTAAGTAGTAGGGTCGGGTAAAACAAATAAAGCTAAGGCTTTAGGTCTCAAATATTTGAAAGCCCCTGATTTTTTAGGAATTTGTATATTATATATATAATATATATTATAGTCAATCACAAGCTTTTTTTCCGTCATCTTTAGAGATCCGATTATGTAACGCCCAATTAGCATATAAACGTTAAATGATCAAAAAGTTTGGGCCTCTTTTGTTACTACTTTTCAATTTTCAAGCCAATTAGTTGTATTAGAAATTTAAGCTCAAAAATATTAAGTATATAAAAGGCCCATTTTTGAATGAAAAAGAAACAAAGATTAAACTAAGCCCATTTAAAATGTGTTTAGAAGCTCTTATCAACAACCATTTAATTATTTGCATTAACTGATCAACGTTTAATTTTCCACACCCACAAACATACTTTCACCCTCTGGCTTTCTCTCATCTCCTCATGTAACATTTTTCAATCAAAAGTTGCTTTTAAGGATGCTTTAATTTCTGTCAAAGAAATTGCTAAAGAAATGATCAAATGTGCTAGTGCAAATATTACGATATTTAAACTAAACGGTTTCTTCAGTTTTAATAATGACAAACATGTAACTTATAATGCATAACGTAAAATGCACAAGTTACTTGTAAACACAAATCATCAATGCATACTTACATCAACATCTCTCGACGTCTCAAGTATGCCTCACCAGAGTCGTTGATTTCCATCCTGACACAAATCACTCAAGGTATGAACAAACAAATTTAAACTTGATGGATGATCAAAGAAATAAATATTTTGTTCTAAACTTCACATTTTTAATGTGAAAAAACATTTTTTTCAAAAATACATTTTACAAATTATTTTTCAGTTAAAAAGAAATGTTTTATTTAGAAAAATTAGTTTAAAAATCCCGACAGCTATTTTTCCCCCAGATCAGCTCCAAACTTCCCCAAATAAACCTTCACTACTAAAAACAAAAACTAGAGCGTCCCTTTTCTGGCACGGTACCATGGTACCACTAAATTTAGTGGTACCATCGGGTATTTAGAAGTACCGTCTGTCTAACTGGCTAGTTTTTTCTTTGCCTATAAATAGTGGACCATTTTACACTTCCAACTTGATTTTTCCAGTCAGTTTTCTCTGGTCTAATCCTATCTTATTTAGATTATTTTCTTTGATCATTTAGTGAGTTTTAGTTTGTTTTAAGAGTGATCCAATTATCCATTCAAGTGATCACCTTCATTCCTCAATTAGTGCAAGAGAAGAACACATCATATCACAAAGATACAAAGTGTTATAGTGTTAGTGTAGTGCACTCGTAGCATTCGTTACGTACTTGTTGTATCATGATATACATCAAGTTGTTTATCATCTTGTTTAGTTAGTTCGTGTTGATTATTGTCATCTTGTAGAGATCAGAAAGATCTTGTGTAGCTTGTGTTGATAGCGAGTAGATCGGGTATATCGTATAAAGATAAGGTAGATCAGGTAGATCGGGTAGATTGTGAGTAGATTAGGTAGATCAAGTGTAGATCATGTGGATCTTGTAGCTTGTGTGATTTGTGAAGATCGATTAGATCGTGAGTGAGATTGGTACTAGCTAGATTAGTACTCGACATTTAGCTTAATGTCGGAAAATAATGTAAGCTATGCGGTTTATGTGTTTAGGCCTCACAACACAAGGTTTGTTATGTTGGGCCATAAAACATAACGGGATTGGTTGTACCCGAAGAAGAACTCGACATCTAGCTTAGTTTCAGAAAATATTGTAAGCGACGTTGTATGGTTTTCTCCGCCAAGAAAGGAGCTTGTTGATTAGTAAAGTAACTCTCGAGTTAAGCACTCGGGGAGTGGAGTAGGGCGAAGAGGAGCTTCGTGACCGAACCATTATAAAACACCGTGTTTGGTTTGCGCTTTCTTTACTTATCTCTTAACGTTTATTTTTGCATTTACCGCTTTAGATTTATACTTTGCATTGCGTTTATATTTGTGTGCGTGGTTTGTTTCTTACTTTGTGTTAGTTGTGTTTGTGTCATGGCATGTTATTTATAATATGTCTAAGCTTGCATTGCATTTCATATTAAGTCACACTTGATAGGATGTTTGATACGAACAGATTTAAGTTTTTAAATGGAAATGTATTCACCCCCCCTCCTCTCTCTACGTTTTACATAATTGGTACCAGAGCCACATCACTCAAATTTTTAAAACAAATGCTTTTCAAAATTGAGTACGATCCATGTATCAAATTATCTATGAAGAGGGATATAATATGAAAAGTATGTAGTTGCGTAATACTTACAAGTTTTGTTGTTAAGTATAATTTTTCATACTAGCTTGAAGGTTTGGTTAAACAAATAAAAGTATAGAGTTTGCAAGTTTCCGGTAATGTTCTTAAAACAAATCGTAAAATAATACGATTTTGAAATGAGCGTTTGAGACAATTCTTTGTTTTGTAGTAAAAGTATTTTCGTAAATATTTCTCTTAGTCCTAAAACATGAAAATGATACTTAACATGTTGGGAATTAAATGTTCTGAAGATTAGTGTTGGGAATTATATGTTCATAAGGTTAGTACTGCTGAGAAGAATACACTAACAGTACTAACTGCTAGTGTATATTTGAAGTCTGTTCAAGTTATAACTAACAGTACTAACTGATAAGTTAGTACTGCTAGTACAAACAAAGGTACTGCTGGTTGAATACTGCTGTTGGAGTGACTCATACTACTGCTGAGTGGATAAGTGTCGCGTATACTACTGCTGATTAGATAAGTATGAAAAAGATATTTTGTGTCTAGTCAAGTGAGTATTGAACATAACAGAAATAGTCTTTTCTTTGTAATAGAGATTCAAGGTTTTGTAACCCTAGTGATAGTGAAGATCACTCGTATTATTCTCAATAATATTGAATCGTTTGGTGTTATACTTTCTGTGTTCATTGTTCAATAACAAAAGCATTACTGTTCCATTTCCATAACCAATATCCTTCTAAGTGGGGTTAAGTAGATTCCGCATACTTAATCATATTCACTCAAAGTATCATATACACACGTTATAAAGGACTAACATCCTCAGAGTGTATTAACAATCCTCTCAATTGCTATCAGAGCCAGGCTGATATCTTTGATTTAGAAGAAGAAGAAATGGACATGGAGTCTATTCAAACGAATGTTGCTGCAAAGTTACCAATGCTCAAGCATAATGAGTTTGATATGTGGAGGTTAAGGATAGAGCAGTATTTCCAAGTGCAAGACTATAAACTTTGGGAAATTATTGAAGAAGGAAACTCTTTCAAGCCTAAAACCACTACATCAACAGTTGATGAGAAGGTAGTAACAACTGTGAATACCAACCCAACAACTGGAGAAGATAGAGTAAAGAAGAAGAATGACCTCAAGGCCAGAAGTATGCTGACGATGACCATTCCAAATGATAACTTTTAAACTTCAGCAAGTTCAAAGATGCCAAGTCATTATTTGAGGCCATTGTTGCAAGGTATGGTGGAAATGAAGCCACCAAGAAGACCCAGAAGACTTTTCTCAAACAGAACTTTGAAAACTTCTCTTCAACAACCAATGAATCACTGGATCACATGTTTAACAGGCTTTAGAAGATTGTGAGCCAACTAGTAGAGTGGGCTATGCATGTGGTTGTCTGGAAAAACAAGCCAGATATTGATTCAATGAGTCTGAATGACTTGTACAACAACTTCAAAATTGTTGAACAAGATGTGAAGAAAGCTGGAAGTGCTAGTTCAAGCACTGGGAACATGGCATTTGTGTCATCTCCTAGTACCTCAAATCCATTTGAAGATGTAAAGGTTGATATGGGAGTTGGTACTGCTAGTTCATCAAGCAGTACTATTGGTATTATGGATGAGAAAACATGTTGTGCTTTTCTCACAAGCTAGAATGATGGGTGTATGCTTACTCATGAAGACCTCTAAGAAATCAATGATGATGAGTTGGAGGAGATGGACCTAAAATGGCAAATTTCTCTTCTTAGCATGAGGGCTAAGAACTTCTATCAAAGGACAGGGAAAAAGATCACTATCAGCAGCAATGATACTGCTAGTTTTAACAAGTCAAAGATAGAATGCTACAACTGCCACATGATGGGGCAATTCTCAAGGGAATGTAGAAGACCAAGGCATCAAGATGGCAAAAGCAAAGGTTTTGGAAGCAAGTCCAAAACAAGGGAGGTTACTGAGCTAAACTCAAAAGCTATGGTAGCTATTGATGGCTTAGGTTTTGATTGGAGTTTCATGGCAGATGAAGAAGAACCTTCTACTAAGATGGCTCTCATGGCCTTTTCTACTACTGAGGTACAAAATGATAGAGTTTGTTCTAATACTTGCACTGCTCTTAAAGAACTAAACTCTTTAAGAAAACATTATGATGAACAAAGGATAGAACTAAACAAAACTCATCAAAATTTAACAGATTACAAGGTAGGTTTAGCTACCCTAGAGAAGCAGATCATACACTATAAAGATAATGCATTTGCTTTTTCTGATGACAATGCTCTTCTTAAACAAGACATATTTTTTAAAGATGCTGAAATTAGCTTTTTAAGAACTAAGTATGATAGGCTTAAAAAGAAGAGTGAAAACATTCGATTAAGTGTAGAAACATTAGACTATGCCTCTAAGGGGGTAAGCAAAATAATTGAATGTCAAGTGATCAACAAAGCCAAGTCTGGGTTAGGATATAAGAATGTCCCACCTCCTTACAGAGGAATCCCTGCACCCCCAGGGATAGACCTAGAGCACATAGGCTTGTCTGACCTTCAACAACCTACATTACAATATGGTGTTAAGCCAAAAGAAGATATAGTTGTTGACAAACCTATAAAAGTAAATGAGAGTATAAGTAATACTTCACTTCATAAGGACAAGGTGTCCTCTGATAGAAAATCAGATGTTCTAATCATTGAGGACTGGAAATCTGATGATGATGATGAAGAACAGGTTATGTCTAAACCTGATGTTGTTAAGAAAGCAGGAACAAGTGTTCCTAAGGTGATCAAAAATGATACTGTTAGGCCTAAAACAAATGTTAAACATGTTAGGCAACCAGTAAGATATTGTGAGCAATATAGAACCACAAACAAGCCCAGAGGTAACCAAAGGAATTGGAATGACCTTAAGTCTCACCAACTAGGTGATGACTTTAACTTCTATAACAAAGCTTGTTTCGTTTGTGGAGAATTTGACCATCTTGCAGCTTTCTGCAATAAAAGGGTATTTGGGTATTCCAACCATAGGGTGAATTTAAAAAGGCATACATCTAAAAGTCACTCTAATTTTACTAGAACCACACCCAGAGCAGTTTCATTAAAGTCTGGCCCAAAACAAGTTCCTACTGCTAGACAAGCAGTTACTACTGCCAGACCATTTAACTCTGTTTACCCAAAACCATCAGTTAAAGGTGCAAAAACAACTTTCAAACATGCACCAATAACTGCTAAAAGGCATTTTCCAACAAAAGCAGTGGTTCAAAAACAAATTTGGAAACCAAAGGGTACAACTGCAAAGCTAGCAGTTCATACTGCTAAGCAAGTAGTTCATACTGCTGCTAGGGAAATGAGGGCTAATGCTGTTAAGGCCTCAGCATGTTGGATTTGGAGACCTCTTAAATCTAATGGTGCATCAATTGTTCTCAAAAGATTTAACTACATTGATGTACGTGGCAAATCCAAGTCAGTAATGGCTTGGGTTCCCCAAGGAAACTAATTTCCTTATATATGTAAAGGGACATTCAGAAGCAGATGATGAAGATCAAGGCTATTCAGATAGTGGGCGTCAAGGCACATGACAGGCAACATGTCTTATCTTTCAGACGTTCAATCATTGGATGGAGGATATGTTACCTTTGGTGGAGGAATTGGAGGCAGAATTACTGGTAAAGGTACTCTTAAAACCGGTAAATTGGATTTTAAAGATGTGTACTATGTGCAAGAGCTTAAGTATAACCTATTTAGTGTCTCACAAATGTGTGACAAAAAGAACAAAGTTCTTTTTACTGACACTGAATGTCTTGTGCTTTCTTCTAATTTTAAGATCCCTGATGAAAGTCAAGAACTTAAAATTCCAAGATAGGGCAACATGTACAGTGTTGATATGAAGAAGATTGTTCTTAAAGAGGCTCTTACTTGTCACATTAGATCTATGAAATGACATAGGAGGCTTGGTCACATTAATTTCAAAACCATAAATAAAATTGTCAAAGATGGTTTGGTAAAAGGCTTGCCTCAGAAAAGATTTGAAAATGACCAAACATGCATTGCTTGTCTCAAAGGCAAACAACATAAAGCCACTTGTAAGCCCAAGATTTTTAACACTATTGATCAATCATTGTTTATGCTTCATATGGACTTATTTGGACCTACAAATGTGAGATGTATAAAGCATAAAAGATTTTGTCTAGTTGTTACTGATGACTATAGCAGATTTACATAGGTTTTCATTTTAGGTTCTAAGGATGAGACTTCTAGCATTCTTAAGACATTCATTACAGAGATAGAAAACTTAGTAGATAAGAAAGTAAAAGTCATTAGATGTGATAATGGGACATAGTTTAAGAATAAAGTTATGGATGATTTCTGCAAAGAAAAAGGTATTAGAAGAGAATTTAGTGTTGCTAGAACTCCTCAGCAGAATGGAGTAGTGATGCGTGGTTTTGCGACCTTACAACAGGTTTTACCTCTCGAGGGATCTCAAGAGGCTTGCAATCCCCACCAGGCAGTGTACCTGACCGATGTAGTATAGTGAAGTGGCAAGTACCGGGGGATTGATCGTTCAACTCAAAGAATAGTGTTCGTTAGGATTGAAATTTATCTACTAGGTCTAGAGGTGAGGGATGATTCTTTTTGTATTTTTATATTTTATGGAAAGCAAGTAAAAATCTCGGGTTTTGGAAGGAGAGGCGGAATTAGTTGCTAATCAACTAACCCAAAAGCTACTAATTAAACTAATGTGCAGGAAAGTAAACTAGGGTTCTACAAGGGAAGTGAAGCGTATCTACCTATGATGTATTACTCCTTGCTAGCTATCCAATTCTACCTATTGAATTGTCACACCTTGTTTTAATTGACGGGTTATATTCCTTAATACCATTCGTGGGGTGGCGTACGTACTTCCCCAACTCTATAAGCTCCTACTTCACTCCTATGTCGAGCCGGCTAAGAAGCTCCTAACATGGGATCACTAGAATTCGCTCATGCATTAAATACAACCAAATAAACCTAGTACGCATTGGTTCATGTTTCTTAAGACGTTCAAGCAAGTTACCGTATAGGAGGTTAGCCAGTTTTCTTAAGCCTAACATCGATATCACCCAATCAAACAAGAGACAATAGGAAACAAGAATTATAAGCTAAACCAATTAGATCTATTGAAATGTCACACCTTTATTGATGACGATAGACACATACATCAACAAGGAATCAATAAGATCTAATTAATTATATACAAGTTTCACACAATCATAAGTAGACACAAGGTGAATTAGCAAAGCATGATCAATGAAGGGCAAACAACCACAATAATGAAAGACATAATTAAGTTAAAATCAACAAACCAATATTTGATGTTTATGAAGTGATTGAAACCCTCTAAGTTGCTGGAAAAACACCTACCTAAACCCTAGAATCGGACTTAGGGTTTAGGGCTTACAAATAATGAAGTTATAAGGTTATATTTATAGGTAACTTTCTGTCGGCCCGATCTGACGGCGTCAGCCCATACACTTGACGGCGTCAGATCCCCTTTTTCACCAAATTGTAGATTTCTTCGTCCCGAATCCGTGGCCTTTTGAATCACCTAAATCCGAGTTCGTATGAGGATTTTATGGCCAAAACAGTAACAGCTACTCCGCGCGCGAGTTGTGATTGTCTTGATTAACTTGTGCAGTTTCACTAAGGTTCCTTCTCGTGTAAGAATACTTTGACGCCGTCACTCTTTATCATCTGACGTCGTCAGGTCTATGATCCTGACGCCGTCACCTTCAAAAATCCTCTGGCCCGTCTCTCTTTAACTTAACACTTGACGGCCTACATCCATTAACATGTGACGCCGTCAGACTTCCTATGTAAAACTTTCTGGCGCGTCACGTGTATAATTCCACCACTTTCATCTTCAAGTGACGGCGTCAGCATCCAAAGCCTGACGCCGTCAGGTGTAAAATCCTGACTTTCCTTGGTCTTTTTGTTTTCTTCATTCTTGAGCATAAAAAACGTCCAAAAAGCTCCAAAATGCTTCATATTCCAGAAATCACGTCCCAAGTACCTAAAATGAGAAAAGAAACGATTTAGGGCAATATTTGATCATATAATCGCGGATTAGGGCTTAAATGACCCCCTAAAAGTGGTACACTTTTTGCTTCATCAAATATCCCTACACTTGGGATTTGCTTGTCCTCAAGCAAATGAGCTTTTCCACCAATTGAAATACATGTTAGGGGTCATTTAACATTAATATAAAAGTAATTACAACAAATGATCATTCCACCTTGGTCAAAATAAGCACGGAAATTATACACTAGCACCTCACAATAAGTGTTTGGATACTCTCATCCCTCGGGTGTTGTAAATTTATATATCATAAATGGAAATGGAAGAATATCGCTCACTACCTGTCATAGAAAATAGATTACCATAGGCTTGGGAAAGGATCACGCCTCTACCACTTTTGGCGTAAGAACCTAGGATAAACTATCAAAGAGGTCTTTACAAAGGGTTATAACGTTAGGTGTAGGGATAAGAAAAACACGGTTTGTTGGATAAGGATATTTTTACTGGTGGCAAGTCAATCATCTTGGTCAATTACATGTAGAATGAGGCGTTGCTAAGCCAAGACTCGACTCAACTTAAAGTAATCACGAACTAATAAACATAGAACAAAACAAAACATAAATAAAAGATAGAGGCGGATGGTAGTCCGTATGCTTTTTCTTCACTTTTTTTTTTTTTTTTTTTTTTTTTGCATACACTCTTGCCCTACCATCCAAAACAATACATCACTAGGGATTCTTTGTACCATCCCTACACTTGAACTTTTACATACTTTACATAAAATTATTCTAATGACTCGAATCAAGATAATCGAAACATTTGGAGTACTTTAAAATATTAACGTACATATGGGGGTAATAAATGATGTTCTTCCCCATTACTCCATTACACTAGTACTTTACCCAAAAGTCCCAATCGTCCCAAAACAATATGTACAAGGATATGACTCGACTTAGCAACCATGTAATCAATTAGATAATTAACTAAGGGTTTAAACAAATGTTGTCACAATAATGCACTAAAGATGAGTGCACACAAGGTAGGCTAAGGCGATTTAGGTGTACATTTAAGTGGGGTGTAAACAAATTCTTCCTTTAAGTAAAATGCTTAAAGGTTGAAACGAAAAGATAGGCTCTGAGGGGTGTACTAGGGGTATCGTGTACCAAAAATGGGTACAACGCAAAGGGTGTGGGAGAATTACTTGACCAATGTAGCCAAAGTAATTATAACAAAAACACAGGTGAAAAACAATGGGTTAATCCTAATGCCTCTTATCATGTAGTCAATCCTAACTACACGAATGTAGTCTCACTAGCGGTCTCGGTATGCATCACAAACGCAAGTTCTAGAATCTATAAACTACCGGTACACTCATAAGCACCAACAATGAATGCTTTTTCCTAAAGATCTAAAGGCGAACCTCACATATTTGGGGTGGAAATTTTGAGTGGTATGGTTTTTGTGCTAGTCATACAATTCCCTATCCATGAGACGCTTATTAAAATCAAAGTTTCACTCCTATATGTTGTAAAAAAATTTAAATTTGGTGCTAAAATTGCCCTAACCAATATTTCTCTTGGCTTTATTACACATTCACTATTAAACAAAACAAAAATCAAGCGAAGTTGTAGTTTCTAAGGCATCCTAATTTACCCTCCCTACACTTAATCCGAACATTGTCCCCAATGTTCTAGACAAAAGATGTAAAAGTAAAAATAAATGAGAATGGAAGAAACTAATACTCCCCTGATTCGCTCGGTATGGATGTTGTGATAATATGGTTAAATCTCCCTCCAAGAGAATGAACATGATAAGCTTCACTCCTGAAATATAATCATCCTCTTGATGTGTTGCACGTACATCTTCTTATCCAATAATACCTGTAACCAACAAACACAAAAACCAAAGCATCAAACCGAAAAAAGAAAAACCACAACTAGATGTATTTCCAGACTTAGAAATAAAAACAAAACAAAGCAATAAAAGGATAGGATACTTGCGGGATGACTTACAAATAGGGACTCATAAAACATGTCCACAAGTATTGACACATAAACAAGATAGAATACATGCTAATCATGAATTGTGAATTTTCCATGTTCGAATTTTGTTCTTTTTAACAAAATATAAACTTTCCTACACTTATCTTTTTTTGTAAAATACCTTTATATGCAATTAAGACGAGGTTAAAAACAAGATAAAGCATTTTCACAAATTATTCGAAACATGAAAATTGAACAATTATGATTAAGCATATATGACACAAACAAATAAATAAAATAAAAACATCAAACAATTAAAAACATGGGTTGCCTCCCAAGAAGCGCTTGTTTTTGTTCAAGTCACGAGCCTGACTCTACCCTTATTTTAACGGAAATAGGGGAGTTTTTCCCTACACTTAGGATTAAGTGTGGGTGAAAGTAGCGATACACACCCTTAGGGTGAAAATATGCCACGTGAGGTGAAGGGGGTGAGTGAATGGCTTCCTTCATCCTAAAACTACCCGGATAATAAGGGTCGATGGGTGGGTCGGTTCCTCTTGTGTCTCCTAGAAATATATCTAAGGATGGAAAGTTGTGTAAAGGTTGAGGTTCCGGTTCATCAACACTAGGAAATTCCCTGGAACTAAGAGTAAGGTTATCACTATAAGTATTCAAACCTATATCCTCTAGTTGTGCTTGGTCCAAGGGTTCTACCTCCATTGAGATTCCTAAAGTCACTTCTACTTCTTCCGGGTAAGTCACGGGCGGTGTGTGTGCCTCAAATGATGGTAGGACTTGTGGGGTATTTAGCGGGCTTATGTTACTTACCTCATCATTCCTTGTGTCAAGATCACCTATGTGTTCATCATGTATTATGGTAGTGCCTAACCATGACATGCAACTAGGTGGCTCAACTCTACCCTCATCCCCAAACAAACATGTTTCATGATCCTTGAAATTTGTGGTCAATTGACTTGTACTAACGTTTGTTGGGTTGTCTACTCTATAATAATATTGGGCACAATCTTCTATGGTATCCCATGCTTCTTCAGCATTTAATTCCCTAAAGTCCCTATTGGCAAAATCGTTAATGCACATTTGGTCATATCGGTCGACACGATCGAAAAAGATTTGGGTTAGGGATGCTAAATCGAAGCTATGATGAGGGACTATTCGAAGTAAGTTTTTAAAACAAGTCCATGCATCATATATGGGTTCATCTCGATATTGGTTGAACATCAAGATGTCATTAGGGGCAAATGGAATTCGTGGTGGGTAGTATGGTGGATTCGCGTACTCCATAATGGTGAACGGAAGAGTCAATGGAATGATTTTTATGAACAAAGACACAAAGAAAAGATAGACTACGGGAAAGCTAATAAAAAGAAAATAAAAATCTCACTAAGATAGGAATCTAATGAGTAGACCTAATAAAAATAAAATTTCAACCTAAGTAATAACTACTCCCCGGGCTGCGGCGCCAAAAACTTGATGCGTGGTTTTGCGACCTTACAACAGGTTTTACCTCTCGAGGGATCTCAAGAGGCTTGCAATCCCCACCAGGCAGTGTACCTGACCGATGTAGTATAGTGAAGTGGCAAGTACCGGGGGATTGATCGTTCAACTCAAAGAATAGTGTTCGTTAGGATTGAAATTTATCTACTAGGTCTAGAGGTGAGGGATGATTCTTTTTGTATTTTTATATTTTATGGAAAGCAAGTAAAAATCTCGGGTTTTGGAAGGAGAGGCGGAATTAGTTGCTAATCAACTAACCCAAAAGCTACTAATTAAACTAATGTGCAGGAAAGTAAACTAGGGTTCTACAAGGGAAGTGAAGCGTATCTACCTATGATGTATTACTCCTTGCTAGCTATCCAATTCTACCTATTGAATTGTCACACCTTGTTTTAATTGACGGGTTGTATTCCTTAATACCATTCGTGGGGTGGCGTACGTACTTCCCAACTCTATAAGCTCCTACTTCACTCCTATGTCGAGCCGGCTAAGAAGCTCCTAACATGGGATCACTAGAATTCGCTCATGCATTAAATACAACCAAATAAACCTAGTACACATTGGTTCATGTTTCTTAAGACGTTCAAGCAAGTTACCGTATAGGAGGTTAGCCAGTTTTCTTAAGCCTAACATCGATATCACCCAATCAAACAAGAGACAATAGGAAACAAGAATTATAAGCTAAACCAATTAGATCTATTGAAATGTCACACCTTTATTGATGACGATAGACACATACATCAACAAGGAATCAATAAGATCTAATTAATTATATACAAGTTTCACACAATCATAAGTAGACACAAGGTGAATTAGCAAAGCATGATCAATGAAGGGCAAACAACCACAATAATGAAAGACATAATTAAGTTAAAATCAACAAACCAATATTTGATGTTTATGAAGTGATTGAAACCCTCTAAGTTGCTGGAAAAACACCTACCTAAACCCTAGAATCGGACTTAGGGTTTAGGGCTTACAAATAATGAAGTTATAAGGTTATATTTATAGGTAACTTTCTGTCGGCCCGATCTGACGGCGTCAGCCCATACACTTGACGGCGTCAGATCCCCTTTTTCACCAAATTGTAGATTTCTTCGTCCCGAATCTGTGGCCTTTTGAATCACCTAAATCCGAGTTCGTATGAGGATTTTATGGCCAAAACAGTAACAGCTACTCCGCGCGCGAGTTGTGATTGTCTTGATTAACTTGTGGCAGTTTCACTAAGGTTCCTTCTCGTGTAAGAATACTTTGACGCCGTCACTCTTTATCATCTGACGTCGTCAGGTCTATGATCCTGACGCCGTCACCTTCAAAAATCCTCTGGCCCGTCTCTCTTTAACTTAACACTTGACGGCCTACATCCATTAACATGTGACGCCGTCAGACTTCCTATGTAAAACTTTCTGGCGCGTCACGTGTATAATTCCACCACTTTCATCTTCAAGTGACGGCGTCAGCATCCGAAGCCTGACGCCGTCAGGTGTAAAATCCTGACTTTCCTTGGTCTTTTTGTTTTCTTCATTCTTGAGCATAAAAACGTCCAAAAAGCTCCAAAATGCTTCATATTCCAGAAATCACGTCCCAAGTACCTAAAATGAGAAAAGAAACGATTTAGGGCAATATTTGATCATATAATCGCGGATTAGGGCTTAAATGACCCCCTAAAAGTGGTACACTTTTTGCTTCATCAAGTAGCTGAGAGGAGAAATATGACACTCAAAGAAGATGCTCGAACCATGTTAGCTGACTCTAAGTTGCCTATCACTTTTGGGGCTGAAGCAGTTAATACTGCTTGCTATGTCCAGAATAGGGTTTTGGATGTCAAATCTCACAATAAGACATCTTATGAGCTTTTTAAAGGTAGAACTCCTGCAATAGGATTTCTTAGACCTTTTGGATGTCATGTGATAATTCTGAATACGTTAGACCATCTAGGAAAATTTGATGGTAAAGCAGATGAAGGATTCTTAGTTGGATATTCTCTCAATAGCAAAGTATTTAGAGTATACAACTCAAGAACTAGGAGAGTTGAGGAAAACCTGCATGTGAAATTTCTCGAAAACAAATCCAATGTAGAAGGTGAAGGTCCCAAATGGCTATTTGATCTTGAGACACTAACCAAATCAATGAATTATGTGCCTGTTGTTGCAGAAACGAATGATTTTTCAGGTTCAAAAGTTGAAGATACAACAAATGAGGCAGGGTTAGGAAAAGAGAAAGATCAAGATTATGTGATGATGCCAATATGGACAAGTGTGGATTAAACTTCAATAAATGATGAACCTTCTTCTGATGAAGCTAAAGAAGCAATTGAAGGTGAAAACAAGGAAGATAAGACTGAGGAACAAGAAAATCAAGTTAGCAGTACAAATGATGTTTCTACTGCTGAGACAGAACAAGATACTGCTAGGCCAAAATTTTCTACTGCTAGGCCACATGTTTCTACTGCTGGCCCATCAGAACCAAATGAAGCAGAATTCTTAGAAGATGAGGTGGCTTTCAACAATCTCCCACCTCATTATCAAGTTCCTTCTACACCACACACAAGGATTCACAAAGTCCACTCCCTGGACAATGTGATTGGTGATGTACAATCAGGAGTGAAGACAAGGAAGAAACTTATGTTTTCAGACCAACAAGGGTTACTTGATGCTCTTTATGCATCAAAGCAGCATGAAGATGCACACTCTTGCTTATTTGTATGTTTCCTCTCACAAGCAGAACCCAAGAATGTTCTCAAAGCCTTAGATGATTCAAGCTGGGTAGAAGCTATGCTAGAGGAGCTTCTCCATTTTAAAATTCAGAAGGTTTGGGTGCTAGTTGACTTACCCAAAGGTGTAAGGGTAATTGGCACTAAATGGGTTTTTAGGAATAAAAGGGATGAAAGGGGCATAGTGATAAGAAACAAGGCTAGACTTGTAGCCCAAGGGTACACACAAGAGGAAGGTATAGACTATGAAGAGGTTTTTGCTCCAGTATCAAGAATTGAAGCAATTAGGCTATTCTTGGCTTATGCTTCATTCATGAACTTCACAGTTTATCAAATGGATGTCAAAAGTGCTTTCTTATATGGTACTATTGAAGAGGAGGTTAATGTCTCACAACCTCTAGGTTTCACTGATCCAGACCATCCAGACAAGGTGTACAAGGTAGTCAAGGCTCTTTATGGCCTTCATCAGGCACCATGGGCATGGTAAGAAACACTGGCTTCCTATTTAATAGAAAATGGATTTCAAAGAGGCAAGATTGATCAGACATTATTCATCAAGAAGTACAAGAAGGATCTTTTGCTAGTTCAGATGTATGTGGATGATATCATCTTTGGATCTACAAGGAAGGAGATGTGTTTAGAGTTTGAGAAACTTATGCATGATAAGTTTCAGATGACTTCCATGGGGGAACTTACTTTCTTTTTGGGTCTGCAAGTTAAACAATCAAGTGAAGGCACATTTATCAGCCAAGATAAATATGTTGCAGAGATTCTAATGAAATTTCAATTTGTTGATGCAAAGGTAGCAAGCACACCAATGGACTCTGAGAAGCCACTTTTTAAAGATGTAGATGGAGACAGTGTGGATGTACACACATATAGATCTATGATAGGCTCTTTGATGTATCTCACATCATCAAGACCTGATATCATGTTCTCTGTTTGTGCTTGTGCAAGATTTCAAGTAACTCCTAAGGTTTGTCACTTAACAGCAGTCAAGAGGATCTTTAGATATCTCAAGGGTCAACCTAGGTTGGGTCTATGGTATTCTAGGAAATCACCTTTTGACTTGCTAGCATATTCAGACAGTGATTATGCAGGTGCAAGCTTGGATAGAAAGTCAACAACTAGAGGATGTCAATTCCATGGATGTAGACTCATTTCATGGCAGTGTAAGAAGCAAACAATTGTGGCTACTTCAACAACTGAAGTTGAGTATGTAGCTGCTGCAAGTTGCTGTGGTCAAGTACTTTGGCTTCAAAATCAACTTCTTGACTATGGGTACAATTTCATGAACACTGTCATATATATTGATAATAGTAGTACAATTTGCATAATTAAAAATCCAGTGCAACACTCTAAAACAAAACACATAGAAATAAGACATCATTTTATTAGAGACTGCAATGAGAAAAAGCTGATTCAAGTGGTTAAAATTGATTCTGATCACATCTTTGCAGATCTTCTCATAAAAGCTTTTGATTTTGGAAGGTTTCAATACTTGGTAGCAAGTATTGGAATGCTTAATCCTTAATATTTTCAAACTGTGTGGTTTTTGTACATAAATTAAGTTTGTACTGCTAGCTTTGTAAATTGGTACTATTATTAAAAAGTTTGTACTGCTGGTACAAATTTGGATTGTTTTGTTCATACTGTTAGTCATATAAGGTTTATACTGCTATAAGACAAATGATTTGCATTTTGTTTTCTTTGTTTTAGACTAACAATTACAGGTATGGACATTTGATCACAAAGGAAGTCTCAAGTGCCAAGTGTGAACAAGCAAAAGTTGGTAATTGAAGTTGCTAACATAATAGGTTAATGATAGTCAGAGTTTGGGAATTTATTAGCAAAGGTGTATTCCTAAGTTAATAAATTCTTTAAAACTTCTCTCTTGAAACTTATTATGATATTTCATTTTGAATTAATGGCTTAGTTGATCAGATAGTAACTGACTCAACTCATTTTCTATCATTGTATACTTTTTAGTATAATGAGTAAGTCTAAGGACATCTGATAGAAAGAACAGCGAGCAAATGTGAATCTAACACTTGTGTTAGAGGTAACAACTGCCACGAGCTGGAAAACCTGTCAAGAAAGCCCTTTGAATGGGTTTATCTATACACAGGCAGTTATTTATAACTGAAAACATTGGTTCTCACACAACCAGAGATTAATTTAAACCGAAATCTTGATTAAGTGTCTGTTACTACACTTAATCCCTTCAAAATGGTTGTAAGCAGTATGGTTTTTCATTAAAATCAAGTTCATACTGCTAAGTCAAAAGTTTCTTAAAATCTTTTGGATTCATAATGGCTCAGAAACCCATCTAATGATGGATTATGAGTTATTGCCCCATGATTCACCTCTCACAGGAGTTAACACACCTGGAAGTGATGAGGGCAGCAGAGTGGAATTTAAAGAATTGATGGCTTTATGTACAATATTGTCTGATCAGGTATCCAAATTGGAAGATGAACTTCTTCTAGTTCATCAAAGGAGTCAAATTCAGATGATGGTGAGAGATCTTCCAAACAGTGGAGGAAAATTAACCAAATGTATGGGAGGAAGATTGCCCAAATTGATGAAAATATTAGGGAGGAAGATTATCAGAGGATGAAAGACTGTGAATGTGTATGCTCAGAAACAGAGAAGGAAGTTTAAATTGATCAAACAGAGATGATTCTGGCATATTATAAATATTCAGAAGGGATGAAGCAATTAATCAAAATGGAGAAAGTTCTGAATAAGTTATTTAAGTTCACTAAATTTTTTCATCACTCGCATTGCTTGCTGAGAGATGACTTGACTTCTTAGAGCAATTACAAGGAATATAATATTAGGCTTCAAGCATCCAAGATACACAGCATTATTGACTCTTATAATTCCTCCATCCAAGGAAATTGCACCATCTTTTAGGCAATGAATGGAGCATAAGCATGGTACTGCTAGTGTTAAAGACAAAGAAAAAGGCTGAAAGTGATTCACAAATGGCAGATGAGTTAGACAGAAAGATATTTAATCTTGCAAAACAAAGGAAAACTCAGATCAAGAGTCTGACTATGTAGTGTTTGAAAGACACTCACAATCCTCATTTAATTCAGAAGAAACTTGAGGATTTGGGATAAATCACAAGTTTAGGGGAGGATTGTTGGGAATTAAATGTTCTGAAGATTAGTGTTGGGAATTATATGTTCATAAGGTTAGTATTGCCGAGAAGAATACACTAACAGTACTAACTGCTAGTGTATATTTGAAGTCTGTTATAGTTATAACTAACAGTACTAACTTATAAGTTAGTACTGCTAGTACAAACAAAGGTACTACCGGTTGAATACTGCTGTTGGTGTGACTCATACTACTGCTGAGTGGATAAGTGTTGTGTATACTACTGCTGGTTAGATAAGTATGAAAAAGATATTTTGTGTATAAAAGTCAAGTATATACGGTAGATAATATCTTTGATAAGTGTTCGGTTTACATGTTATGTACACAGAACATGTTGTATCTTTGCTACTGACACACATAACAAGCAAGCAGTTTGACAAGACTTGACAATATTGTAAAGATCTCCTTTGGACTATAAAAGGGAGATCTTAGCTTAGAGATAAAGGAGTGACTAGAAAAGTGCTTAATAGGGTCTAGAAAAGTGCTTAATAGGGTCTAGTCAAGTGAGTATTGAACATAACAGAAATAGTCTTTTCTTTGTAATAGAGATTCAAGGTTTTGTAACCCTAGTGATAGTGAAGATCACTCGTATTATTCTCAATAATATTGAATCGTTTGGTGTTATACTTTCTGTGTTCATTGTTCAATAACAAAAGCATTACTGTTCCATTTCCATAACCAATATCCTTCTAAGTGTGGTTAAGTAGATTCCGCATACTTAATCATATTCACTTAAAATATCATATGCACGCGTTATAACGGACTAACATCCTCAGAGTGTATTAAAAATCCTCTCATAACATATTCTACATGTTCGGTATCTAGTTCACTAAGTTGTACATCTCTTCGTTATGTTAAAACAGAAAATAAGTCTGAGACAGAACTGTAAAAATAGTGTACAGTACCACTAAATATAGGATGGTACCGTTATATTTAATGGTACTGTGAGGTATTTAAAGGTACCATGCATCTGTCTGTTTTCAGAATTGGGTCATTTTCATAAATTCGTATAAAATGAACCGTAAGTCCGTAGGAGTCGTGCCACCTATCGTTTTAAATGTAATTAAGTCTACTTTCATTTAAAAATATGTTTAGGTATTGATTGAAAAGTAAAATTTATGAGTGTCTTGATTCGTAACACAGAGTCTTTTCTTGTCATGCCGATTGCGCAAATTTTTGGTCAAATTACAAAGAGAACATCGCACATTGATGTATTTATATATTCAAAGTATTGAACTTGATCTAGTTTTGAAATGGGGTGGAAACTAATTTATTTTCAAATAAAATCAAGCTTAGTATACATTGTTATACTTAATACACAAAATGACGATAAGTATTTTTGTGTGTTTTGCTAAATGGTTATTTGTTTTTCTTTGTATCTTAATATTGTTAGTTTGTATTTTTGAGTGCTTATAGTTATCTTTAGGTGAGCTAATTATATCTATCATCAAAAGCATTTTACATGCCTTGTTGCTATGTGTTGATTATTAGTTTCTCGGTTTATGTGTTAATAGGACTTAGACTAGACTTCTTGCACCAAGTTGTGTAATTGATTTTGCATTGCATATAGGCATAGACCACTTTTCTTGCATATGTGTTTTCGACATCTTGCAAGTTTTAAAATGTTTTAGTAACCTTCTTAGGAATGGAAACTAAGTTGTTTGATCATGTGCGTCGAAAGATATTGTCTTACACAATTATTTTTCAAAGTATTAAGGGTAAGAAAAATATATCACCTCAAAATATTTAACACTTTCATTAAATCCGTAACATGATCTCTAAAACATTACATCCTTTTGTCTTGCTTGACCATGGGTTGTCTAAACAAGATAAAAAAATCATATTAATACATTAGCATTTAAGTAAAAGAAAATGTATTAAACTTGCATTGATCTAACCGATGACATTAAATAGTCCTCATATTTTAGTGTCAATTTCCCCCTACTGTGCTCATTATTGTATCATTTTATGTGAATATATACTTTGATTTCATTATATTTCATTTTCAGGTTACAAGTGAGCATAGGAGCAAAAGACACGCGGATTTGGAAATTCACTTACAAGAACCATATAGTATGCTTGATGAAGTTACGGCAAAGTTATACTCTCCACTTACACCGTAGCTATGAATTTGTACATGAAGACCAAGTCAATGCTTCTTGGATATTACATCGTAACTACCACACGAGGTTACGCCGTAACTATTTGAAGACTTAGAAGATTTTATGGCAAAGAAGGTTATGTCGTAACCAACACAAGAGGTTACGGTGTAATTGTTACACAGTACGGGATTCATGTGAATGAAGAAATTACGGCGTAACCAACATATGAGGTTACGGCGTAGTTATTACACAGAATGGGGTTCAAGATTTTACTGAGATTACGACGTAGCTAAGTAAGAAAGAGTACGACGTAGAAGAAAACCCTAAAATGATTACGACGTAGCTATACCTGAAGGTTATGACGTAGTTGTCGTGGCCAAATATTACGGCGTAAATAGTCCTTTAAGTTACGCCGTAACTGTTATTTATGGATAAGATCGTCCAAGGATTACACTAGTTGTGGCGTAACCACAACTCAAGGTTACGCTGTAGCCTCAACGGTCCAATAAATACTAGCCCTAATTTCTGCATTTGATATATCTTCCACACCACAAAAAGTCAAAGAACGAAGAGAGGATTTAGAAGGACGATTCACAACAGCATATGGAGCAACTCCAAGGGAGAGATCACGATATAACATCCATAAGTTTTAGCGATTCATTTTATATTACATTTACGATTCCATGTCTTCCATTTACATGCAAAACATTGAATCTTCTGTACTTTTAATATGATCGGCTAAGCACCTTTGGTGCTAGCCTAGTTATGATTCCTATATTGTATTGATTAGTTTTTTGTACTTTTATTATTGTTTCTAGTGTGTGCATGCTTAGTTATTCGATAGATCCTCTAGTTTTGGTAGTTTTGAAGGTCGATTGTACGTATAACTCTAGGAGAATTGACCATAGGACCCTGTAGTATGTTGCGAGGGTTGGCAAGAATTGACCATAGGAATACCAAATCCCTTTGCGTGCGAATTGATCATAGGATCACCCTCCGGGTTGGATGAACTTAAGAAATTAGATGTGTGGTCTAAGATCTAAGAGGCCGGATCCCACAAATAATTAATCTAGCATGTAGTGGCGCTTAATGACTCAAACTAGTTTACCTATAAGCCTTAACAGCCATAAGGATCCAGACATTTGGTGTCCTGGACGGACTCTAGGGAGATAGGCTAGACGAATTGACCATAGGAGTCTAGCGAATTCTATGCCCTACTTCAAGCAATAGGAAGTTTAATTAGAAAACATAGTTATAGCAATGTAGGATGAACAGCTAGGCTAGTACACTTTCTCCCTATTGCTCACAACTTCATTTTAATTTCGTTACTTCATTTCTGTTTATTAGTGCAATTATTCAAAAAAATCATAAACCCTTTTAAAACTTGACATTAGACTTAAGTTAGAATCCAGATACACATAGCTCTTGGGATGACCTCGGCTTTACCGATACTACACTACACAAGACCGGGTATACTTCCCGTGAGTGCCTAAGGTAGACCTTAGGTAGACGAGACTTAATATAAATTTAAAACATGGTCAGAAATCCTGCATCATGTTTTTGTTGCTGCTGTCGGGGAGCTATATTAGGATTTTTATTTAAGTTTTTAATTTTTGTTAAATTTTTGTTTTTATTTTTCTCACATTTTGTTTATGTTTCAGGAACTATGGAAGTTGTGGACATCGATACGTTGACTCTCGGAGAGTACCTTTCTATGAATCGAGAAGAGCAAGGGCCAGGGCTTGTTAGGCTGGTTATTGGAGCCGATGTCCAATTTAAGATCAAGACTTAGTTTATGAGGGAGTTGCGTGAAAACCCATTCTCCGGAAACAAAACTGAAGATGCCTACGAGCATGTGGAACATGTATTTTACATCACTAGCCTCTTTAATATTCCAGGAGTTTCTCACGATGTTGTCATGCTCTGAGTGTTTCCGATGACACTCAAGGAGCAGTTAAGAGATGGATTGATAGGTTGCCCACTGGAACCATCAACATGTGGAATCTCCTAAAGAAGGCGTTCATCCAACGTTATTGCCCTCCTTCTAAGACGGCAAAACAATTAGAGGAGATCCACAATTTAAACACGAAGATGATGAGACATTATACCAAGCTTGGGATAGGTATAATGATCTCCTATATAGATGCCCAACTCATGACTTGAACAAGCAGCAAATGGTCAACATATTCTATAAGGGTATTAACATTGCAACATGACAGATGATCGATTCCCAGGGGCCGATCCCTGGAATGACTCCTTTTCAAGATCTTAAAGCTATTCAAGACTTGGCGGACCACTCTCCGAAGTGGCATGATAGAGGCAGCAGTAGAAGCATGGGCGGAAGTTTGGATGGTATAACTATTATTACTAACAAACTTGAAAGTCTGGGCAGAGATATGAAGAAGCTAAAAGAAAATGTGCATGCTATACAAGTAGGATGCGACACTTGCAGAGGAGCTCATCTAGCCAGAGACTGCCCATTAAAAGAAGAGGTCAAGAGAATTGAAGAGGTGAGATATGGTGAGGCTAGCAGGCCATTTCAAGGATACAGGGGTAATGTAGCTAAATACCGCGTAGGACCTCAGGGATATTATACAAGGATCGACAACAGACCTCCGTACGAAGCCAAGAAACCCAACCTCGAAGAATTGGTCAATAGACATATTGAGGAATCTTCCAAAATGAATGAAAAATTCAAGGAATGGATGAACAAGGTGAAGGAAGACACGGACAGGAACTTGCGAAATCAAGATGCAGCAATCAAAAACTTAGAAACTCAGATTGGGCAACTTGCTAAAGGTTTCGAAGCTAAGGAAGCTGAAGTTGCAATTGAAGCTTGCAAGGCAGTTTTCACGCAAGATGAACAGAGTGAAGATCAACCTAGTTCTAGCCTTACTAGTGAATTTTGTGGAATCAACTACTTGCAAGAAAATGATGACCGTAAACACGAAGAGAGATTACCCTGCCAACTTCCCAAAAAGGAACTCAATCCTGGAGACTTCCTTCTACCCTGCACTATTGGTAACTTTAATATACATGATGTAGCCAATTTAGGTGCTAGTGTTAATCTTATGTCTTCTTCGTTGTTTGAACATTTGAAATTAACCAATCTTAAAGAGACAACAATGATAATTGAAATGGCTGATACAACTAGAACAAGGCCTAAAGGGACTATTAATAACGTGTTACTAGAAATTGGCAAATTCCTTTTTCCCGTCGATTTTTTGGTCATTGATATGGATCGGCGTCAGCATAATAACTTAATATTATGAAGACCATTTTTAGCAACCTCTCACGCATATATTAAAGTTTTTGAAAAACAATTTTCTTTGGAAGTTGGAGGGGACCGAATAACTTTTAATATAAATGAGCTCTTAAACCCATCCCCTGAATCTTCCAAAGGAATCCGTATGATTAATGCTCCCAAGGAACTTTTTGACGACCTTGGAATTGACACAAACCTGTTATCTTATGATTCACCCTTATGTGACAATTATGAATATGACAAGGATGGAGAGAAGGATGTTGAAAATTTTAAGCAGGTACAGGAAAGGCATGATCGAATTATGGACATGATTGAAGATGACAGAACACCCGTTTTGATGAATCACTATTGCAATCCTGTAATAATGGTGAACGAGGGATCTGAACAAGCTTGGCCATCTTGTAACCCCTTTCGTAACAAGTGTAATGGGGGAGAGTATGGAGAATTAGAAGAAAGCCAAAGAGCCCATTTAGAATGGACGTATTTTCATGGGATAGAAAGACGTGATATTGAGTTCGGGAATTTATCTTTTCAAGAATGGTATAAAGTTCGGTTTGGGAACACTATGATTAACGAAAAATTGATTAAGGGATTCCAGCGCAACTAAGACAATTACCGGCTTGACCAAGACGAATCACTTGTTGAGTACTCAACTACAAACGAAAGGGAAGGTAGTTCGAATATGCTTACAAATGATGATCTCCAATGCAGGGAAGAGATGGAAGAAGAGTTTGGGGGGGGGGGGCGATGTTTATCATTTAACGATTGGCTTAAAAATTGATTCGGTACTTCAAGAGTGGACAATATGGTCAGGAAATTTTTTTTGTTGAATGGATGATCGATCGCTATCCGAGCAAATTGGATGCAGCTGGAAATGACCATGTTCTCAAAAACGATGTTGACACCACTTTAGGTGGTGGCTGAACGTGATAGCCGTAGTTTTGAGTCTAACTTAAAGACTCATAAAATAAACAAAAGTGCTCTTTCGGGAGACAACCCGAAGTATCCTTTTTTTCATTTTATTAGTTTAGCTTGGTTTGGTGTGCTTGTTTTAATATTTTGCAGGAACTGGAGCTAGGAGAATGGCAAAAAGAACATTGAAGAAAGGAACCAGTCTTGAATTCCCATTCTGTGTCATATTTACGGCATAACCCATGTCTATGGTTACGCCGTAACCATCCTCCCGATATCGGATGACTCCTGACCGATGTCGTTGTACCGATTAAAAATAAACCTAATTACCTTATGCTAGATAGGGCAAGCGGGTATGGTATCTATGAGGAGTATGTGGTTTTAATTTAAATTTTGTGGTGATCACTGATCAATAAAAGTTTTGGTTTGTTTAAGAATTAATAATAAAACTACTAATTAACTAGAAAGGGAATAAGTTAATAATTAAATTACTAATTAACTTGAATGTAAATAAGCAATAAAAAGTAAATAAGCAAATAAAAGTAGAATTTGTAAACAATTGGGTAGAAAAGCAATCCCTCCCGGCTCCGGATATATTGATATGATCAAGTTACAGATTATTACTAATGTTTGTTTTCAAACCACAGAGAAATAGTTTTTATTAATTGAAAAGGGCAATTTTGGGCACAAGTTATACTCACCACACGAATCATCTTAATACCTAAACTAGTTGGACTCGAGACGACTCGTGACGAAATAGCATCTTACCAATAACTTATCAATTAATTAAAATACCGTCAATTAACAATTATGGTCAAATTATTTTAACATAACCTTAATATACTAATATCCACAATGTATCAATAATAGTCTAAATATATTTAATCACAATTTCATTATATAATAAATTAAAGCATACATAACAATCGTATGATACAAATACTTGTGAGAATTAATAATATTAAGCAAAATAAATACGTTTGATCAAACAAATACTTTTGCTTAAAAGTATATAGTCGAAACTTTTGACAATCGATATTGTCTGCAAACTTACAAATATTCACAAAGTGATTTAAATCATTAATGATATGCAAATCAAAGTATTATATAATTGACACCAAATTAATTTATATATTTGCCATCCATGTCTCAAAAGCAAGCCAAATGCCTTTTTCCTTTTTTGTTGTTGCGTCCAAGTCATAAGCCCTACAAGGTCCAATAAAAGTTCTCATTTAATTAACTTGGCCCAAAGCATTGTATCATAATAATCCCAATAAAATAACCCACGAACTGTAAATTGAAGCAGATAAACCATGAGCCAATTTTCGGCATTTTGGGTATTTTATCACATAAATATAAATATCTCTTTTTACTCTTTCCGTTGCCTTTTGAATCACCTAAAACGGAGCTCGGACGAAGAAGTTATGGTACAAACAATGTAGCAATATCACACTTGTATTTATATCTTCATTTTGATTCTTAATCATCCACATTTACTTCAAGTATAATCCAAACACTTCGTATATCACATTAGCTCACAAATTCGCCCTTTTAGCTCTATTTTACATATTACCTACACAAACATAAAACACCCTCAAAGTACATGTATAACAACGAATAACAATGCAACAATGCGTAATTAACATGCAATGAGGGGTATGTAAAATACACCGATCAAACCTCCCCAACTTAACCCTTACTCGTCCCAAGGAAGAAATCTACTATATCTTAGTATGTTAATTACATAATTTTTAATCATACCGTTGAAATTCCATCAAAAAGATCAAATTTGACGTAGTACACTAATAACCATCCTATGTGACCAATAATCCAAAATGATTACCAATATTTTTGTCCTTCTTAAACACTTAACATAACCGTTCCCATTGGTTCCATTTAATTTATGTTTCGTATAATTAACCATGTGCCCAACATACTTAGTACACCCCTATAATCAATCTAAACATAGATCCAAAACAACAGGTGAGAATACCTTAGACAATTTATAATACTAGATTTTTTATACCATAGGAGCAAACTTTTTAAGAGAACATAAGCCATCATACATTAGCTTATATATTTCAAATTTTGATCAATTTTTTCAAATGAATTTTACTTCATATTTCAAGCATTTTTGCTCATAACATACATAAGCTCCTTTTTTAGACAACCGGAACCGTTTCTTATACATGTCATCCCGAATGCTTAATACAATACTTTTAAGGTTGATATAAAGACCAATCATTCAGATGTATGAATATCTATCCTACAGGTGTATACTAAGACACATCGGCACACGGGAACCAATTTAATTTAGTCTGTTTTAATTAAATGGGAACAGTTATGCTTCGTGCCTACTGGTACATCATGTGATGGAGTTATCTACCACATAGTCTAATTAATTAATGCACTAACTTAAAGCAACCTTTCTAATTTCATTAACAACAATACAAGGATTGGGTTATTTCACATAAAATTGTCTCAGCTAAGTGCAATGCTATCCATCATAAGAATTGGTGTCTCACCTATGCTAACATCTAAAATGTCACCTTGCGTGGGTGACGAATCAGATAGGCAAGCCCAGTATATGACTACCCCCAATAATTATGACAGTTCTCCAACTTTTTTCAATGGCCATCGTGCGCGGGTGACAAGCCGGATAAGATCAATTTAAGTGTCCTAACCCAACTATTACATTATTATATTTCATATTATATTATTTTACTTTCTTTCCGTTCTAAGCAAAAGTAAGTAGGGAAATTCAATCAGGTATGGTTTGATCATCTACTAATTATACATATGCCTAACTACATGCAAACCATCAAATCAATTTTATAACCAAATTATACAATGGAATCGGGTGCACCTTATAATCATGGTTGGGTCTTCTAGTTTGCTCCAATAAGTCATCCATAAGCTAATCTTTAGAATCTGCAAACACTCAACAAATATATGTAGAAGAAACTTCCACATCCAATTAGCACAAAACTGTTATAATGTGATTTTTTTTCTTCCAAAAATCACATTTTAACCCATTTTTAATCACAATTTCACACAAAAACATGTAACATATGTGAACCCCCCCCCCCCAACTTAAAGCATTGCATTATCCCTAATTCAAAATCTTTAAGTTGAAATTTTGGTTAAAAATCACTTTGACAAACTCACACAACACAAAACCTAACTCACTTTCGTAGGAATCACGGTTGCATTTAGCGTATGCAACAAGCCTTTTAAACCACTCGATAGCCTGAGTGGACGAGTTTAGTCTCGCAAGGGTTTGTAGAGAACACACCCACAAAATTTTTAACACACATAAAAAATAAGAAAATAAAAAGAAAAAAAAATTAGAAAGAACATACACAACACACTACAACCCACGGGTTGCCTCCCGCGAAGCGCTAAGTTTACCGTCGTCAGCCTGACAATACCTGGTATTAGTTTCATGGTGGTCTGATGGAGCATTTACCAAACGAGTTACCTAGACGCAGTAAAACTTTACGGGTCCATGCCATATCCCTCTTTTCAAAAACTTTATGAATATTAGTTTCCCTTATGCAGAAGAAGTATTTATGCTTTGAAACCAATACTCGTCTTTTCCTTTTCCTTCGGCTAGATGCATTACGAACCAGTTTCACACGGACCTTCTTGCTTGCATCCTTAATCAACTTACCACAATTTGGCACTCCAGGAAAGTTCTTCTCTTCTTTTCACAGGGGTTCTCTAAATTTACGAAATCCTACTCATGCTTTCCTATGAACTTTCTCAAGAATAATATGACGGAGTGCCCTGCTAGAGTTCTTGTTACACCGCTCAAAAGCATAATGATTTTCAATTAGTAACACCTTTACTTGTGTTTTCCCTTTTGTATAAGTTGAATCACTCACACAAACTTTCTTGATTAATTCTCGTGGCACTTGTGGTGGATTTTGGTCGATATGAGTGACTTCAACTTCTTCCTTACTGAGATATTGTTGTTCTTCCAATGAATTTTAACACTCATCTTCATATAGCGAAGGAGCTAACAAGTCCTCGACTTGTTTTGATTTTGTTTCATCAATTGATGAAAGTGTTGGTTCATTTAAAGTTGGGAGATAAGGTGTGGTATTAGTCTCCACAACTCCCTCCCCAACTTTAGAAGGAACGATTCTTCACGATCATCTTTAACCAGAAAAATGAGATCATCGAACGAATTCTTATGAGCATCAGTATTATATTCCTCTTCTTCATCTTCATGATAGCTAATCGCCAACCATTCCACGGTGTTTGTCAAGTTAAGTGTGATTTCTTCATCTTGCTCTTCACCTTCATCTTCATCATCAAAATCAAACATGGTGACGCCTTGAGATTCATATGTTTCTTGCCAATTAAATTGATCTGCCAATGGATCCACATATGTCTCAAGAGCTGCAATACTAGCGTATCTTTGATTTGCCTCTCTGTTGGATTCTATCATTGAAATGAGTTTATCCAATTTTTGGTCAAGATACGAGAGATGGTTATCACTTTGTCCTTGGCCTTGATGATCATATTGTTGAGTCAGTCTCTGTGGTTGATCGAAGAAACTAGAGCTCTCATATGAAGGATAATAATATTGACAACCATATTCCCCTCGATACCTCGTATAATCTTCCATCTCAAGATTGAAATTAGCATGATATTTGTTATGCTTATAATTATGATTTTGAGATTGATAGTCACATGTCTCAAGTACTCGCTCCTTCCTACTTGCTTTCTCCTCCGGACAATTTTCATAAGAATGAAATGGATTCCCACAAGTCCAACATGAATCCGTAGAAGCTCTAGGTTAAACAAATGATGAAATTGATCATACAAGATTAACGAGAAATATCGGGATCGTAAGCTAATGGTGATGTACCTCCCGATCTACGCGTGTGCAGACACTAAACTGTACACTCACAACCACAAAACAAACAAGCAAACAAAACTATAGAAAAAGAAAATATTTTTGTATTTTTTTGATTTTTTAAAACTATTAACAAAAACTTAAACCAAAAGCGCACTCACTCCCCGGTAGTGGCGCTAAAATTTGACCGATGTCTTACCGTTAAAAAATAAAATTAATTGCCTTATGCTAGATAGGGCAAGCGGGTATCGTATCCACGAGGAGTATGTGGTATTAATTTAAGTTTTGTGGTGATCACTGATCAATACAAGTTTTGGTTTGTTTAAGACTTAATAATAAAACTACTAATTAACTAGAAAGGGAATAAGATAATAATTAAACTACTAATTAACTTGAATGTAAATAAGCAATAAAAAGTAATAAGCAAATAAAAGTAGAATTTGTAAACAATTGGGTAAAAAAGCAATCCATCCTGGCTCCGGATATATTGATATGATTAAGTTATGGATTATTACTAATGTTTGTTTTCAAACCACATAGACATAGTTTGTATTAATTGAAAAGGACAATTTTGGGCACAAGTTATAATCACCACACGGATCGTCTTAATACCTCAACTAGTTGGACTCGGCACGACTCGTTGACTTGAAATAACATGTCTTACAATAATATTATAAATTTATTTAATAATTACTAAAGTGAACAATTATGGGTATAAATTATGTTTAACATACGACCGTCTTAACCTCTATACCAATTAGGCTCAGCACAATCGTTGACTCGCATTAATATTTCTCACAATAATTCACCAAATAAATATATAAAAATATTAAAATTAAACAAATGATATGCATTAAAATCATGTGAATTAATATTTGACAAACAAAATAAAATTCGTAAACATGATCAAACCAAATATCTTTGACCGGGAGAGATTACAAAATGGTTTAGCCAGACATGACGTTGTTAGACGGCATCATATCTATTTCGTCTTGCATACTGCTACGTAAAGTATTCACCAAAGGAATTAAATCCTTTTGTATCCTTGCACGATCGTCGAGATAAAGTAATATTATATATATATTCTTGATATGGGACGAACAGTGTATTCTTAAAAGTGGTCAGCTGCCTTTTTTTTTGCAAATCTTGTATATACTTATGTGTTGTCGAATATGTTAATAAAAAGGGCCTCTTTACTTCTTTTTACCAAATGTATAATATAGAGTTGAAAGCTTTTTTTCTTCTTGGCTACTCCATGTCTCAAAAGCAGGCCAAATTCCTTTTACCATTTTTTATGCTGCGTCCAAGTCATAAGCCCCACAAGGTCCAATATAAGTTCTCATTTAATTAACTTGGCCCAAAGCATTGTATTATAATAATCCCAATAAAATAACCCACGAGCTGTAAATTGAAGCAGATAAACCATGAGCCAATCTTCAGCCCTTCGGGTATTTTATCACATAAAAGTAAGTATCTCTTTTTTCTCTTTCCATGGCCTTTTTAATCACCTAAAACAGAGCTCGGACGAAGAAGTTATGATACAAACAATGTAGCAATATCACGGTTGTATTTATATCTTCATTGTATTTATATCTTCATTTTGATTCTTAATCGTCCACATTTACTTCAAGTACAATCCAAACACTTCATAGATCACATTAGCTCACAATTCACCATTTTAGCTCTATTTTACATATTACCTACACAAACACAAAACACCCTCAAAGTACATGTATAACAACGAATAACAATGCAACAATGCGTAATTAACATGCAATGAGGGGTATGTAAAATACACCGATCAAACCTCCCCAACTTAACCCTTACTCGTCCCAAGGAAGAAATCTACTATATCTTAGTATGTTAATTACATAATTTTTAATCATACCGTTGAAATTCCATCAAAAAGATCAAATTTGACGTAGTACACTAATAACCATCCTATGTGACCAATAATCCAAAATGATTACCAATATTTTTGTCCTTCTTAAACACTTAACATAACCGTTCCCATTGGTTCCATTTAATTTATGTTTCATATAATTAACCATGTGCCCAACATACTTAGTACACCCCTATAATCAATCTAAACATAGATCCAAAACAAGAGGTGAGAATACCTTAAATCTTTTATAATACTGGAGTTTTTATACCATAGGAGCAAACTTTTTAAGAGCACATAAGCCATCATACATTAGCTTATATATTTCAATTTTTGATCAATTTTTGCACATGAATTTTACTTCATATTTCAAGCATTTTTGCTCATAACATACATAAGCTCCTTTTTGAGACATCCAGAACCGTTTCTTATACATGTCATCCCGAATGCTTAATACACTCCTTTTAAGGTTGATATAAAGACCAATCATTCGGATGTATGAATATCTATCCTATAGGTGTATACTAAGACACATCGGCACACGGGAACCAATTTAATTTAGTCCGTTTTAATTAAATGGGAACAGTTATGCTTCGTGCCTACTGGTACATCATATGATGGAGTTATCTACCACATAGTCTAATTAATTAATGCACTAACTTAAACGAACCTTTCTAATTTCATTAACAACAATACAAGGATTGGGTTATTTCACATAAAATTGTCTCAGCTAAGTGCGATGCTATCCATCATAAGAATTGGTGTCTCACCTATGCTAACATATAAAATGTCACCTTGCGCGGGTGACAAATCAGATAGGCAAGCCCAGCATATGACTACCACCAATAATTATGACAGTTCTCCAACTTTTTTCTATGGCCACCGTGCGCGGGTGACAAGCCGGATAAGATCAATTTAAGTGTCCTAACCCAACTATTACATTATTATATTTCATATTATATTATTTTACTTTCTTCCCGTTCTAAGCAAAAGTATGTAGGGAAATTCAATCGGGTATGGTTTGATCATCTACTAATTATACATATGCCTAACTACATGCAAACCATCAAATCAATTTTATAATCAAATTATACAATGGAATCGTGTGCACCTTATAATCATGGTTGGGTCTTCTAGTTTGCTCCAATAAGTCATCCATAAGCTAATCTTCAGAATCTGCAAACACTCAACAAATATATGTAGAAGAAACTTCCACATCCAATTAGGACAAAACTTTTATAATGTGTTTTTTTTTCCTTTTTTTTTTCCTTCCAAAAATCACATTTTGACCCATTTTTAACCACAATTTCACACAAAAACATGTAACACATGTGACAACCCCCCCCCCCCAACTTAAAGCATTGCATTGTCCTTAGTGCAAAAGCTTTAAGTTGAAGTTTTGGTTAAAAAATACTTTGACAAACTCACACAACAAAAAACCTAACTCACTTTCGTAGGAATCACGGTTGCAATTAGCGTATGCAACAAGCTTTTTAAACCACTTGGTAGCCCGTGTGGATGAGGATAGTCTCGTGAGGATTTGTAGTGACCACACCCACAAAGTTTTTAACACACATAAAAAATAAGAAAATAAAAAGAAAAATAAATTAGAAAGAACATACACAACACACTACAACCCACGGGTTGCCTCCCGCGAAGCGCTAAGTTTACCGTCGTCAGCCCAACAATACCTGGTATTAGTTTCACGATGGTCTGATGGAGCATTTACCAAATGAGTTACCTAGACGCAGTGAAACTTTACGGGTCCATGCCATATCCCTCATCTTTTCCTTTTCCTTTTCCTTTGGCTGGATGCATTACGAACCAGTTTCACACGGACCTTCTTGCTTGCATCCTTAATCAACTTACCACAATTTGACACTCCATGAAAGTTCTTCTCTTCTTTGCGCAGGGGTTCTATAAATTTACGAACTCCTACTCGTACTTTCCTATGAACTTGCTCAAGAATAATATGAAGGAGTGCCCTGCTAGAGTTCTTGTTACACCGCTTAAAAGCATAATGATTTTCAATTAGTAACACCTTTACTTGTGTTTTCCCTTTTGTATAAGTTGAATCACTCACACCAACTTTCTTCCATAATTCTCGTAGCACTTGTGGTGGATTTTGGTCGATATGAGTGACTTCAACTTCTTCCTTACTGAGATATTGTTGTTCTTCCAATGAATTTGAACACTCATCTTCATATAGCGAAGGAGCAAACAAGTCATCATCTTCTTTTGATTTTGTATCATCAATTGATGAAAGTGTTGGTTCATTTAAAGTTGGGAGATAAGGTGTGGTATTAGTCTCCACAACTCCCTCCCCAACTTTAGAAGGAAACGATTCTTCACGATCATCTTTAACCGAAAAAATGAGATCATCGAATGAATTGTTATGAGCATCAGTATTATATTCATCTTCTTCATCTTCATACACTAACCTGCACACTCATAACTACAAAACAAACAAGCAAACAAAACTATAGAAAAACATAATCTTTTTGTATTTTTTTTTTATTTCTTAAAAATATTAATAAAAACTTAAACCAAAAGCGCACTCACTCCCCGGCAGCAGCGCAAAATTTGACCTATGACCTTGTACCGATCAAAAATAAACCTAATTACCTTATGCTAGATAGGGCAAGCGGGTATCGTATCCACGATGTGTATGTAGTTTTAATTTAAGTTTTGGGGTGTTCACTGATCAATAAAAGTTTTGGTTTGTTTAAGACTTAATAATAAAACTACTAATTAACTAGAAAGGGAATAAGCTAATAATTAAACTACAAATTAAATTGAATGTAAATAAGCAATAAAAAGTAAATGAGCAAATAAAAGTAGAATTTGTAAATAATTGGGTAGAAAAGCAATCCCTCCCGGATCCGGATATATTGGTATGATCAAGTTACAGATTATTACTAATGTTTATTTTCAAACCACATAGACATACTTTGTATTAATTAAAAAGGACAATTTTGGGCACAAGTTATACTCACCCCATGAATCTTCTTAATACCTTAACTAGTTGGACTCGGCACGACTCGTTGACTAGAAATAACATGTCTTACAATAATCTTATCAATTAATTTAATAATTACTCAAGTGAACAATTATGGGTACAAATTATGTTTAACATACGACCGTCTTAACCTCTATACTAATTAGGCTCGGTACAATCGTTGACTCACAATAATATGTCTCACAATAATTCACCAAATAATTATATAAAAATATTAAAATCAAACAAATGATAAGCATTAAAATCATGTGAATCAATATTTGAGAAACAAAATAAAATTCGTAAACATGATCAAACCAAATATCTTTTACCGGGAGAGATTACAAAAAGGTTTAGCAGGACATGACGTTGGTAGACAGCATCGTATCTATTCCGTCTTGCATATTGCTACGTAAAGTAGTAACCAAAGGAATTAAATCCTTTTGTATCCTTGCACGATCGTCGAGATAAAGTAATATTATATATATTCTGGATATGGGACGAACAGTGTATTCTTAAAAGTGGTCGGATGCCTTTATTTTACCAATCACGTATATACTTCTGTGTTGTCGAATATGTTAATAAAAAGGGCCTCTTTTCTTCTTTCTGCCGAATGTACAATATAGAGTTGAAACCTTTTTTTCTTCTTGGCTACTCCATGTCTAAAAAGAAGGCCAAATGCCTTTTTCCCTTTTTTTTGTTGCGTCCAATTCAAAGCCCCACAAGGTCCAATATAAGTTCTCATTTAATTAACTTGGCCCAAAGCATTTTATTATAATAATCCCAATAGAATAACCCACGAGCTGTAAATTGAAGCAGATAAACCACAAGCCAATCTTCATTATTTCAGGTATTTTATCACATAAAAATAAATATGTCTTTTTTCTCTTTCCGTGGCCTTTTGAATCACCTAAAACGGAGCTCGGACGAAGAAGTTATGGTACAAACAATGTAGCAATATCACGCTTGTATTTATATCTTCATTTTTGTTCTTAATCGTCCACATTTACTTCAAGTACTATCACATTAGCTCACAAATTCGGCATTTTAGCTCTATTTTACATATTACCTACACAAACACAAAACACCCTCAAATTACAAGTACAACAACGAATAACAATGCAACAATGCAACAATGCGTAATTAACATGCTATGAGGGGTATGTAAAATACACCGATCAATTCCCAGGTTTACGTAATTATGGCGTAACTCAGTAATGAAGTTACGCCGTAACCTTTCCTGTGTACCAAAATTTATTTTTAATCTTATACACCATAACCTTGTATTAGTTTTAAATGAAGTTTGTGGGTGTGTTCCTTGTAAGCTCTCACGTGACTTCACTCGTCCACTTGGGACACCAAGTGGTTTAAAAGGCTTGTTGCATACGCTAAATGCAACCGTGATTCCTACGAAAGTGATTTAGGTTTTTGTTTATTTTTATTTTTCCTTTTTATTTTAGAATTATGCTTGTGGTAGTGTCGTGATTTCAGGGAATTGAAGTTTGCTCATGGAGACTATACGAAGGCACGCTTCTTCAAACATGATCCTTCTTTCATTTTGGAGCAAATTTCAGGGAAGTTCTTGCTCTAATTCTACTTTTACCTCATTATTATCTAATGCTTAGTACAAAAGGGACTTTGTACATTTCAAGTGGGGGGACGGGAGTAGAATTATATCTTGAACTTATTTTCCCTCATTTTTCTAATTTATTTTGAAATATTATGCCATTTTTAAAATTTTGACATGTTTTTCTTAACCTAACTAGAATAGATCTTAGCCGAGCACACTCTAACCCTTGATTTCCATGGTGAGATTTAGCCTTTCCATTTCCCTTTATTTACCCCAAATCCACCAAATATTGAATGTGGCGGTAGTATGTAAACTTTAGAACTTGGCCTTTACATCATTTCAAGACCATAGACAAGTAGTGTGTCGAGTTAACTTGATACATTTGGAAGAAATAATTCGAGAAGGCAATATTTTTGGATTATCACCCAAAAAGCCATATGTGTATATAATTGTGTGCGTTTATCGATTAGTCACCTCGACTCTTTGACCCCCGTGTTAAACCCTTTTGTTGCACTCACATTTAGTGCAAGATACCCCTAGATACACCCTTCTGAGCCATTCTTTTCATTTCATACCCTTATCTACATTGTTTCGATACACCTATTCGCCTTAGCCTACCGTGTAGTCTTAGGTCATGATTAGGAAGTCACTGTTTGCCCAAGTTTAAGGTCCAAGTAGAGAGATTCGGAATCACGCCTACGTTGAAGACACAATTTTGAATATCATTGAAGACCCCCCAAGTTCTCATGTATAATTCATCTCAAGTGCGGGGATGATTCTTTTTTTGTATGGTTATGATTCTAATATATATATATATATATATATATATATATATATATATATATACTAGTTGCAAAGCCCGCCCGATGGGCGGGCATGTCTTATAATTATCGTTGACATATTTTTCTATAACGAAAGAAAGTTGGTCAAGAATGGCTGGAAAAGTGGACTTTTTGACAAAGTATTAAAGCATAGCCCGTTTTATGGGCGAGCAAGGCTTATAAATATTGTTTAAAAACTTAATTTAACAAAACAACCTTACATTTCTTGCCCCGTAATTAGTAAATTCCAGTTTAACCAAACCCACTTTGACCCAACACTAGGTTTACTATGTTGCCAATTAAACCATTTGCTTTATATCTTTATAAATTTTGCTGGCAGGCATTGTGTTATCTAATGGTCCAGGTGGAATGGAGAAGTTGACAGAAGATGGAACCTTTCCTGGTGTGGTGTATTATGAGATGCTATTAAATAAATTATGTAAAACTAATTAGTGATTTTATGTTACTATTAAGAAGGTAGATTTACAATTAAGAGGAAAGGCATGGAAAAATGGATGAATCCATAAATTTGTTTCTCAATAAATGCGACGAAACCTGCTCTTTTCGCAGTTCTTTCAAGCTTTCCCGAAAAATGGATTATGAGAATGCCATATCGAGATACATCTTGCTTTCACCACCATGATATCGAGCATAGGACTAATGTCTTTTATAGGCATAATATTCTGATTCATCTTTGGTCCTTGATTCATCTTCAGGCCTGAGAATTGAGAAAATGCATATGTTAATAAAACTTGTAGAGTTTGCATGATTATTATAAATAAGTAGATAATTCATAAATGCATGGTTGAGCAAATTACCAATTGCATGTGATAATCATGATAAAACAATATTTGCAGAAGCGAATGGCCCGAATGTAATCACTGGAAAAGTATTGAATTAAGTGAACCTGTTATGGGCGCATTTAAGTCCACCTGGAGTATTGTTCAGCCAAAAGAACATCAATATTACTTTTAGCAGATCACATGTAGAATAGTATTTAGCCTGACTAAAATAGATTAGAAAATTAACACGCATGTGTAAACTTGCCACTCGTAAGAAAGGCCAGAATTGCATCATTTGCTATTGTTGTGCTTAAACTTAAGCACTACCTGTAAGAAGACAGAGAAAATATAGTAGCCAAAATCCAGTTTCAAAGAACAATTCATTCTCGTAGTATCGTATCGTTACACTGAGCATCATGTTTTCAACGTCCAATTGTCTTTTGGTCATATAATACAAATACAAATTAGTGTATCAAATACAAATACATTAACTAAAAGAACAACCTTACATTGGCTAAGCAAAGCGCTTTACCACATTTCGATGTGGCCATAAGCTCTACAAATGCGCCAAATCAAACACTCATTTCGTTAACCACCACAAAAGTAGCCTTTTACTTGGAACAATGCCTGTGGAAAACACAAAATTTTTGTTATTTTCGAGCTTCATATGGGTCCATAAAAAATGTTCTTATGCCAAATTCTTATCCTGCTACAAATATTAATAACCACAATGATTATCAATTTTAAAGTCTCATCACACATATAAGCACCCCTTTAATTACACGTTAATTCAACTATTTAACGTCACAAAGTTTTCAAGTTAAATAAAAAGATGATGTCAACTTCACCTTTCTTCATGGTCTTTACACCTCTATCAAGCTCGTCAAACGCAACCTAATTTTATTATTGCTTGTTTTTCCGTTTCTTTAAAAAAAAGTGAAAAATAAATTGCAGTTTCAAACCCAAAAGGGACCCACCTTCACTATTTTGAGCACGAATGGAATTCGTTGAACTGATTAACTGCTGCACTCTTGAAGCACTTATTTCCGGTTAGTGATGTTATAGATTTGTCCACTCTCCCATCAACCTCTGCAAACGCCACCGATTTCTCATGTTTTACATAAAGGAAACTTAACTGAGCTGAAGTGAATCATGTATTTTAGTGCAAAAAAAGAAAGCAGACTAACCATATCATAATCATCGGTGTTTTGCTGGTTTCTGTTGGCAGTGCTCTTTGAGGAGCCGACTCTCCATGTCGCTCACAATTGGTGAATGCTTCATTTAACTCCATACACCAAGGCCTCACAAAATACTTTGATAGTGATGAAACTATCATGCATGCAATACGTAACATAACTCCATACCATGTCAAGCTAATCAAACTTTGTTTTTCCGTTAAACAATGGTTACTTTGATAGCAATTTAACCATGATACACCCTAATGACCATATATCAATTGTAGTAGAATGCTGCTTTGATCGCAATAAAAGCTCTGGAGCCCTGAAAAGGGATAAACAATATGATTAGCTTGAAAACATGTAACACTCGAAGGCCTGTGGTAGCGAGTGAAAGTATCAATATTTGTAACACGAGTTTCGCTTACTGATGCAACTTTATTACTAATATTACTCGAATGCAACTTTATTTCTGTGATTTTGCCTACAAAATATACCAACGTCAAAAAAGTTGCTTTGGTAAGTTGGTACCTGTTCACCACAGTTTGTTACAGGGGTCGCTCAGTATTTAACCATGGCCTCTCACAATTTATCAATTGCTAAATTATGATATTTACCCCAATTCTAGCAGTTTTATATTGTTACTCTTAAACGTTTCTTTATTCAAACTTTAAGTAGCATAAACAAATCAGGATCAGTAGCATTAATGAGTGTTTCACCATATCGGATTTTAAAAAAATGGCAGAATCTGACTCAAGACTGCAATTAACATTAATAATAGTAAACTATGTGTTGGGTGGCTTTGAAGTTCCAACTCAGTTGACCCATTCAACCCGATCGCCTATTAGCTAAATCTTTAAACTTGACCCATTTGAAACAAATCATAACCAAATTCAACTGATTAATAAGCAAGTGGTAGTTTCGATCCATCTCTAATAATACGAACTACTGTATGAGTTGTACACTTATACTTCCAGATACCTTATCAAGATCAAGTTGACGTGAATCAGTAATACAAATAGTTTTCATGCCGCTATCATGAAGATCTTTAGCAGTAATTGACTTATTTTCTTCAAGTAATTTTTCCAGGTTTGCAAAACACTGAAATGCAAAACAAATGTAAAGAACTTATACGGGTTGGCGAGATTAACAATTTAGCTAAGTTTAAATTCGTCACTTACAACAAGTTCTTCATCTGCTCATATGTGTTTTCTTATGTTTATAGTCACTCATTTTTCCCCACATATGCATCTACTAAAATAACTACGTATAAGCTGATTATAAAGTATATGCGAATTATTGGGCTATAGGAGATATATTTTGGTTGTGACAAACTAAGTGTGAAAGGTCTCAAGTTTGATCCATGGTTGGTGAAAACAAAATTGAAGTGGCTATGCCAACGTCCCCTTAATGGGATTTAAGTCTAACAAACCTTTTTCGTTTATAGATTAAAGAGAATATACTTAAGGGGATGTTTGTTTAAGCAGTTAAGCTTATGAGCATATTTGACTCGCCTTATATTTCTAAAGACTATGTTTCGGGCTTATTATTCAGCTGTTGAGCTTATTTCCATATGCTAGAAAAATAAGAGGCTGTTTGTTTAAGATTATTTTTGGGCGTATAAGCTTATATGGCCAAACCCACCCAAACATACCCGTTTCAACCCACTTCAACACCTACTTCAGCCCCTATTTCAGTACCCAAACGCACCCATCTGATCCCCCATTTCAGTCCCCAATCCCACATTCATTTTAGCCCCCACTTTAGCCCCAAACATACACATTTCAATCTCATTTCATTAACAAAACCTACCCATTTCAGCACCCAAATGCACCCACTACTGAAATGGGTATGTTACCTGATGAAATCTTATTTTTCTCGAGACTCAAAAGCCTAATGTAAAGTTTAATAAGATGATCGAACACCCTAAAACTGACCCATATTACCTGTTTATAGCATTAAATAGTTTTTAAAATTCAAAATATGCCAGAATTGCATCATTTGCTATTGTTGTACTTAAACTTAAGCACTACCTTTAAGAAGACAGAGAAAGTATATTAGCCAAAATCCAGTTTCAAAGAACAATTCATTTTTGTAGTATCTTATCGTTACACTGAGCATCATGTTTTCAACGTCCAATTGTCTTTTGGTCATATAATACAAATACAAATTAGTGTATCAAATACAAATACATTGACTAAAAGACCAACCTTACATTGGCAAAGCAAAGCGCTTTACCACATTTCGATGTGCCCATAAGCTCTACAAATGCGCCAAACCAAACACTCATTTCGTTAACCACCACAAAAGTAGCCTCTTACTTGGAACAATGCCTTTGGAAAACACAAAAATTTTGTTATTTTCGAGCTTCATATGTGTCCATAAAAAACGTTCTTATGCCAAATTCTTATCCTGCTACAAATATTAATAACCACAATGATTATAAATTTTAAAGTCTCATCACACATATAAGCACCCCTTTAATTACACGTTAATTCAACAATTTATCGTCACAAAGTTTTCAAGTTAAATAAAAAGATGATGTCAACTTCACCTTTCTTCATGGTCTTTACACCTCTATCAAGCTCGTCAAACGCAACCTCATTTTATTATTGCTTTTTTTTCGTTTCTTTAAAAAAAAGTTGAAAATAAATTGCAGTTTCAAACCCAAAAGGGATGTACCTTCGTCTATTTTGACCATGAATGTTGAATTTGGTTTTGAACTGATTTAACTGTTGCCACTCTTGAAGCACTTATTGCTCGGTTAGCTGATGTTATAGATTATTCCACTCTCCCATCAACGTCTGCAAATGCCACCGATTTCTCATGTTTTACATAAAGGAAACTTAACTGAGCTGAAGTGAATCATGTATTTTAGTGCAAAAAAAGAAAGCAGACTAACCATATCATAATCATCGATGTTTTGCTGGTTTCTATTGGCAGTTCTCTTTGAGGAGCCGACTCTCCATGTCGCTCACAATTGGTGAATGCTTCATTTAACTCCATACACCAAGGCCTCACAAAATGCTTTAAGAGTGATGAAACTATCACGCATGCAATATGTAACTTAACTCCATACCATGTCAAGCTAATCAAAATTTGTTTTTCCGTTAAACAATGGTTACTTTGATAGCAATTTAACCATGATACACCCCAATGACCGTATATCAATTGTAGTAGAATGCTGCTTTGATCCCAATAAAAGCTCTGGCGCCCTGAAAAGAGATAAACAATATGATTAGCTTGAAAACATGTAACACTTGAAGGCCTGTGATAGCAAGTGAAATTATCAATATTTGTAACATGAGTTTCGCTTACTAATGCAACTTTATTACTAATATTACTCGAATGCAACTTTATTTCTATGATTTTGCCTACAAAACATACCAACGTCAAAATAGTTGCTTAGGTAAGTTGGTACATGTTCACCACAGTTTGTTACAGGGGTCACTCAGTATTTACCCATGGCCTCTCATAATTTATCAATTACTAAATTATGATATTTATCCCAATTCTAGCAGTTTTATATTGTTACTCTTAAACGTTTCTTTATTCAAACTTTAAGTAGCATAAACAAATCAGGATCAGTACCATTAATGAGCGTTTCACCATATCGGATATTAAAAAAAAAAGGTAGAATCTGACTCAAGACTGCAATTAACATTAATAATAGTAAACTATGTGTTAGCTGGCTTTCAAGTTCCAACTCAGTTGACCCATTCAACCCGATCGCCTATTACCTAAATCTTTAAACTTGACCCATTTGAAACAAATCATAACCCAATTCAACCGATTAATAAGCAAGTGGTAGTTTCGATCCATCTCTAATAATACGAACTACTGTATGAGTTGTACACTTATACTTCCAGATACCTTATCAAGATCAAGTTGACATGAATCAGTAATACAAATAGTTTTCATGCCGCTATCATGAAGATCTTTAGCAGTAATTGACTTATTTTCTTCAAGTATTGTTCCAGGTTTGCAAAACACTGAAATGTAATACAAATGTAAAGAACTTATACGGGTTGGTGGGATTAACAATTTAGCTTAGTTTAAATTCGTCACTTACCACAAGTTCTTCATCTGCTCATATGTGTTTTCTTATGTTTACAATCACTCATTTTTCCAAACATATGCATCTGATAAAATAACTACGTATAAGCTGATTATAAAGTATATGTGAATTACTGAGCTATAGAAGATATCTTTTGGTTGTGACTAACTAAGTGTGAAAGGTCTCAAGTTCGATCCATGGTTGGTGAAAACAAACTTGAAGTGGCTCTGCCAACGTCCCCTTAATGGGATTTTAAGTCTAACAAACCTTTTTCGTTTAAAGATTAAAGAGAATATATTTAAGGGGATGTTTGTTTAAGCAGATAAGCTTATGAACTTATTTGACTCGCCTTATATTTCTAAAGACTATGTTTCAGGCTTATTATTTAGCTGTTTAGCTTATTTACATATGCCAGAAAAAAAAGGCTTATGAAAAATAAGAGGGTGTTTGTTTAAGCTTATTTTTGGGTGTATAAGCTTATATGGCCAAAATCACCCAAACATACCCGTTTCAGCCCACTTCAACACCTACTTCAGCCCCTATTTCTGTATCCAAATGCACCCATCTGATCCCCCATTTCAGTCCCCAATCCCACATTCATTTTAGCCCCCACTTCAGCCCTAAGCATACACATTTCAAACTCATTTCATTAACAAAACCTACCCATTTCAGCACCCAAACGCACCCACTACTGAAATGGGTATGTTACCTGATGAAATCTTATTTTTCTCGAGACTCAAAAGCCCAATGTAAATTTTAATACGATGATCGAACACCCCAAAACTAACCCATATTACCTGATTATAGCATTAAATAGTTTTTAAAATTCAAAATATTGGACAAAATATGTTCTGCATCAATCGTCAACCTGTAAAATAACTTTACGTGTTTTGATATTGGCCTGTTTGACCCATCAATCTACCCACATGACCTACCCATTTTGCAGCCATATAATTAAGCATATAAGTGATTTCAAATTTACCTTGCCCTTGGATCTCTCGTTTCTCAGCCCAACTATTTCATGAGCTTCACCGCCATCGGTTGTCATTTTTTGTATTCTGCAATATACAAATATCCTCTTTTAATCGATGCAAACTCAACCATATTCTTGTTCCTTTGAGGTTTGATCTTTAAACTTCGACTTAAATTCTTATTTTGGGCTTCTTGTGGGTTTCTTTAACCTTGTAAAACGCTGCTACTCCCCAATAAGATTCAACCTATTTTACATTCACATATATCAAACAAATTAATTACGTTAACTTCATTGCGATTCAACCTATTTTACATTCACATATATCAAACAAATTAATTACGTTAACTTCAGGTACCATAGCTTAAATGTATCTACATGGTCCAAAAATGTTACAATCTTAAAAAAGAACTCAACCCTTTTGGAAGATTTCTCATCATCCCAAGGCTTGACATCCATAAGGACTGAAGACTTGCCAGCTGATAATGGCCACAAACAGAAAAGCAGAGAAATTAAAAGCCGGTAAACAAAGTAAGATGTCTTTACTGCAGCTGCACGCTCTTACAGCAGCTGCATTCTTACAAATTAAAGATGAAAATAAAACTTAATGACAAGTCAAAATGAATTTAAGCTGACATTCTTTCTTCTTTCCAGATACCTTTACTGCAGTTGCACGCTCTTCAGCAGCCTTCTTCTCCTCTTTAGTCTCCTCACCGAAAAGATCAACATCGCTGTCATCATCCTCATCAGCTGCAGCCTGAAGATAATATACCAATTGAAACTTTGGTCAGAAAAAAATATGCAAGATTATCAGATTTAAGATAATAAAACTTGCACCAAACTTACCTTTGTCTCAGCAGCATGGGGAGTTGCAATCGCCTCTTCTGGGAATGAAGCAGATCACTCAACGACAACTCCACTTCCTTCAACAGAGACACCACTGCAGAAAATTATTATTTTGACTCATCACTAAAAATCACATGTCAAGTAAAAGTGTCACACGTAATACGTTATTAACTATTATGTACATCATCAATCTTCGAGAAAATCACATGTATTTCTCTTATCAAAAGATTGACAAAGGATAATTTATATCATATGCATCTCATTCCCTTTGTAACATGAATGGTTGTGTTACAAGAGAATACATTGCATCTTGTTGACAAATATAGGATATTAGATTTGAATAATAACCCAATACAATATGTGTCATTGCATAAACAAGTAAAATTGGTCATACACTAAAATACTTGTTTTACTAAGCATTCGTAAGAGTGATAAGTTTCCTCTTAGAAAAGCATATTTGTTGAAAGATACAATATGTCTCATTTCAATAATACATCATATAATACTCACAAGATCTATTGAGGTAAGAAACCTTTACTAGATTCTTTTCTCAAGATATGCAAAGGAGCATTCTTGAAACACTCTCGATGTAGCAGATTCTACATTGTATCACATTAAGGCATCTCTTGGCTCTATAAAACCAAATCATTTTAAAATAATATGTAACAACTCAACAAAAAAAGATGTCATCCAAGAGATCATGAAATGCACCATCTAAACCAAACAAGCTCTAAATCTCAAACACAAAATTGAAACATTATGCTTGCCTTTTTAAGAATATTGTGTAAGACATGTCATCTTCATTAACCTATTTTTAAAAGATGGTTAGTTGAGTCAGGCCATGTATTAGCGGAATAAGCTAATATCATCTTTGCTACACTTCGATAGGCAAATATAGGAATTTGAATTTTTCTAACATGAGAATGACTACTGGAGAACCTATCGCACTAGAAATTCAATTTGACCTAATGGTTGAATTGCTTTCAATAGAGAAGTTGGGTTTAGCCTGAATTGAGCACCACTAGTGATAGTCTCATGCTCATTCTCTAACTTGTAAATTTTTCATTCCTACATTTGACTAAAGACAGTTTACATCGGTGAACTTTGTCTCCCATTAGGATTGCATTTTGAACAAGTGGTAATTAGGATTCTCCTTAGCGAACCTAGATTACTTGCATCCCACATATGTGTTTCAATGTGATAACATGTTCTTGTAAGATATGATTTAATGCCTCCATGCTTTCTTAATGCTCAGTAATTACATGATTAATTATTGAATGCATGTTTATTAGAAAGATTTTGCTTTCGGTTAGATATTCTGATATAATATCTCTTGATATGTATATCTATGATACATGCTCTTAAATGCTAAATGTTATCATGTTTTGTATGCATTTGTTCCTTATGTGCATTTTAAATGATTTGCTTGTTAATCGTGCACCCACACTATGTTGTTTTGACACATAATGAATTAGGTATGCCTATCACTATAAACTTTTAGACGTCATATAGTCATATACTGCCTGTTATTTGAAATGAAATTAGGTATGCCTATCACTATAAACTTTTAGACGTCATACTAGTGTCAATAATCTCGTGTCAAATCCCGTTGGATTTAACCCTAAAAAAATTTATTAGGTATAGATTCTTTCATCATGTCTAAAAGTCTCACTAAATTAGCGAGATTTATTCTTTAGATCCTCTCAAATCGTTGATTTATGTGTGTCTAAAACATCTCTAGATTAGAGTCAAATCCTCTCAAGCTTCCAATGACAACTTAAATATTTCATCCAAAATATTTAAAGCATATTTAATTTGCGAAATGAAATTAAATGAGATAGGCGACTGACGCCGAGTTGCGGGAGTGCCTGTTTTTCGGCTAATGTTTTAAATGGCTGAAAAGTAATTAAAATAAACAGTTGTATAATATTAATAAATACAACGTTACAATATAAGTGCTAATGTTTATTTCATTAAACCTTTTTGTATTATTTTTATTTTTTTAAATGTTTTTTAATGTTTTTTTTATAAGATGTTTAATTTTTTTAGCTAAGATTTTTTTATTTACAATCATAAAAAAAGTAATTGTCATTTCACAATTGCTGAATATATTGGGCTAACGCGTGTTAGTCATCATTTTGTACGCACAGGACTTATTCTGTTCCAATAAAATTATAGAAGTCATCACATCCCGTTACCCTTACGACATATGCAGTAGTTATGTATATTAGACACTCTAAACGATGTACCTGTTTTATACGATAGTGCCGTCAAAAAGGCCATAGACAAAAAGCCTTTTTGGATCACACAAAAAGGCTAAGAATGCTGGGCCATAATTTTGGCAGAGAATCCAGGGATGAAACGACACCATTTTAAACGGGAAATGAGAGTAGGGTAGTCTTATGTATACCTGTGGAGTTGTTTAGTTATGGTGTCGATTGTGGGAGTAGAAAAAGGGATTGCATATTTCAGTGAGCCACCCAAGGCGAAATTGAATAAAACTTCATATACAGTGATGTACTTCTAAATAATATACATTTTACATACGTATCATAAAGTATTAACAGTAATACACATGCTGATAGTAATTTATAAGCACTAAGACATAGAAAATCATTTATACTATGCCGTTTATAACAGTGACAACAAATTTACTATATTTATAAAAGTATAAACTTTGTAAAGATTAAATTACTACCTCCGGTTCTGTCGCCGATATTTTGTTTTTACATGGTTAAGAAAAATGTACATATTTTCCCGGCTTACTAAATAATATCATACAGTATTCAATCCGATGTCGTTTCGTCAGGGCTTTTCCTGGCCTTTTTTTGGTGTGCCACTTTTGGCTTGCTTTTGCAGCTTGTTTTTGCCCAGGCCGGTTCTATTTTTCCCCAACCGAGTTCATGAGTAAGAATGATAGCGCTGCAACATTCTTGACAGACACAAACACCATTTATAGGATGTTATGTTCTTATACTGGTATTTAGCCTGGTGCCAAAATCTTATTTATATAATGATATTATAAATGCACCCAGTGGCATGGTGAAGGTACTTACAAGCAGATTGTCAACGACTTTGCTGCAAAGGACGTTGCCTTGAAATAATGAAACAAAAGGTACATGAACAATCAATGCAATGAGGTTTGAAAGAGAGTGGGACGATATGCATAAATAGACAGATGTACCTTCAGGCATGTCTGCGCACAACCTCTTGCGAACACCGTATGCACCTATGGAAGTCCCTGTAATTTTTACATGCATGTCAGCATAGGAGATGACATTAACATGAACCGGGGTTACGTGAGCACACATTCTGGTCAGAAAACCTGAAACATTGAGACTTTAGTAATAGCTTGTGGCTCACGAACCTTTGAACTTCGTGTCTTGAACCTGAAACACGACCATTGACATTAAGGTCAGGAATATGAACCTGCTGCATCATGTTGATTCGTAAGTAAAAGCTGATAGTTTAAATGCTTTAAATGCTCACTTTTAATAGCAATAGTTCTAGACCAATAATCCAAAAAATAGATACTTGGTACAGATACAAAGCGTATGGCGTGTGTGTAGGAAAAACTCAGCACGTGCAACCCGAAAGCAAATAGCAAACAAAATTTCAGTTCAAAACCTGCATTAACACTTATTTTTAACATAAAGGGTGTTTGGGATTGAGTTTTTTTTTCTGCGCAAATGCTTATCGTTCTTTTTAAGATAAGCAGCAAACTCCTAGTGAGTCTATCAAATAATGTTGTACATGGATTAGAATCATCAATTCAAGTGAAAAAAAGCATGTTAGTACTAACCTTGATTCCATGATGAAAATCAGCCATGGCACATACACACAGGTCCAAACCCTGCTCACACAAACAACACTTCATTATCAAAAGGAAAAGGTAGTTTTATTTTTTTTTAAAAATTGCATTTTACTGTGATGCCTGTTAGCACTTGTTGATGACAGGTTTTGTGAGCTCGAACTTCAGCACTAAACAGTCTAATATAATCGGCTACTGCAATGTTGCAAATGGTTGTGCCCATATGCGGACCAACCCCATCTGGGCCTGCCTGTTTTGACCCATTGTAAATGTTACCCGTCATTGTAGAATTCAGCTAGATTAAAAATCATTAGTTTGTTATGTACTCGTTAAGCAATTCAGTTAAATTCTTCCCTACAACTAATACTGATATTATAAATGACTCATTGCTCACTCCATTCTCTTATCACTCTATAAAATAAAATAAAAAGAAGATATTTTTGAAGCAATTCTTACTCGTCTATAAATATATTGTAAAGAAAAGTATTTCTTGGAATATTACGGTCATGCATTTCTTTGGTCACTACTATAAGTATATTGTAAAGCAAAGAAAACACAAATCTGATAATTGAACACATATCTCATCTTTTTACAATCAAATACTAATCACTTAATTCCATTTTACAATCTGCTATAAGTATTATGACAATCGGATATCCCGGTCGTTGTTCCAATCAAATACTAATCACTTAATTCCATTTTTAATCCTATAATGAAATTAGTATAGATTCAGCATCACAAAGCTTTTTTGATAAACTAATTTTTTTAGTTTCGTGTCATGTAGCAGGAACTATTAAAGAAATCTCAATTACAATATTATCATGACGCTCCATAAGAGCTTCATCTTTTTTTTTCCCCGACTCATCTTTGTTTCTCGCAACAGACTTCTTAACCTGTTTTTTTCGTCCCAGCAAGCTTTAATTCAGGTTCCTGTTTCCTTGATGATTCCTTATCTTCTTTTAACCTATCAATCTGATCACTTGCAGACTTTTTAACTGTAGACCCTAAATCATTTTCAAACATATCAGCAACATCCTTAAGTATGGTACAAAGCTTTTTAATAAAAAAAATGTCAAACTTATAAATGTGACGCATTGGGTCTGTTACATCAAGTTGCATACAGCATGCTTAACGGCATATGGTGTATGCAACTTGATGTAATGGCATATGCTGTATGCAGCAAGAAAAAAACATAACTAAGCTCATTTATGTTTCGGATTATATTTCATAAGGTTCACATTTGCGGCTTATTATGAGACTTGTGGGCTTATATAAGTTTATTACAATATGATAATCTTATATATGCCCATAAGTCTCATAATAAGCCGGAAAAGTGGTCTTATGTAATATAAGCCAATTGTGATAATAAGCTACGTAGCTTGAGTTGTCAGTTGTTGTAGCAGTCTTTTAAAAGACTGCTTATGTAATATTTAAAAGACTGCTACAACAACCTATACCTGTATATGCGCCTGTATATGCGCACGTAGCAGTCTTTGCTTATGTAACATTTAAAAGACTGCTACAACAATTGACAACTCAAGACTGTATATGCGCACGTATCATCTAGGTAGTGAGACATCCCTGTGTCTACCCAATTTAGGCCCGTTTCATCACCCTAACACAGCCATTTCAGCCCGCAAAGGCACCCACTTACGCACCCATTTTAGCCCTGACTTCAGCCCCCAATCCCACACCCATTTGAGACCCCAAACTGACCCATTTCAGGCCCATTGCAATCGATCTAACCAAAAACTAAGAGTGGAGAATACCGTGCATTCACAGTTTGTGGATTATAGGTAAGCAAATTATTAATATGTTTTGTTTCCTATTGCATAAAGTCAATTTTTTATGCAACATAGAGCTTAGTATTTTAAAAAGCATGACTGAATTCTAGCTTAAACAAAGCTGAAAATTTTGTTCAACTTCAAGCAAACTATGGCATCAGTACTTCCGATACTTATAATGATATGTAGTTTAATACTACGTATAGAGTACCTTTTGGTATACTTCCTCTTGCTAATCAACACCATTTGCATTTCATGTCTGATCAGTAGAATCCAATGATGCTACAAAGAAAAATTATAATGCATCAGCTCGTGTGGTGTTTTTTTCAAACTACAAATGCAATCAGAATTTAAGCTTTAATTAAAAAAAAATGGATAGAGAGTGTTGACGGAAAAAAAAGCAGTTTGACCCAATATTTGTAATCAACTCAAAAAACGGATTTGTGTGATAATGCAAATACAGTTTCTATAAACCTCTTCTTTTTCCACCTTGCTTGTTACACCTCTCTGTATTTGAGAACTTTTACACACTCATTTTCCTTTCGATTTTCAATTTCAGTTCCTTAGCCTGGTCTTAAGGCATGGGTATAAATCCTACAAAACACAATATCCTAACATCATCTGAGCGGAAGTCAAACTCTAAAACAAACATCAGTACATGACATAAATTAACTTGCATACAAACGAAAGGTCAAATTCAACATTGAGAGTTGAGACGCAGTATACACTCCCAAATCATCTATCATGAAGTGTAAATCTACTTTTTCATTGATGTTGTGTCACAAAATCTACGACGCGATGATTGATGAACCTAAGCTTGAATCACGCAAACATGAACAATCACGTCACTTAGCACCAGAATCAGCAACTTAGACACACATACATGTATCTGATTTTTTATCTGCTGCGCCGTAATACAAATAGGAAAGTTTATGAGTCTGGGATTTACTACAGCATCAATGAAAAAAATAGATTTATTCGTTAAGATACCTGTAGCAAATGATTGTACGCGCGTGTTAGTCTGAAGCGAGTAACAGTACCGAATTTGCTCTGATTCGTTTATACCTACGAAAATAACAGAATGGTAAAGGCTATTTAGAGATAAACCATGTTCTCGATCTGAACATTTATTCATAATTCATAAAAGAATGTTTCTTACCATGTTCAATGTTTCATCTTTTTCATCTTTCCTAAAAGGCTTTTGACCACACTAATGGTTTGATCCTCTGCAGTCCAAAAAAACTTTGTTATCAGCGTGAGTAAGAGCAACATGAGTATTTGTTTTGGCTTTACTTTGATTCATCATCACCGTCGTTCTAAGACTTACCTTGTTCAGTTGCAACCTTCGGGTGCGATCCTTACATGACCACACCTACAAACATCAAAAGAAAGAAGTTAGAGGAAGATTTTAATCGTACTTCAATTTGACTATCCAAATTGAAGAAAATATATAAAATTGAAGTAAAAAAAATTAACAAAGCACAATTTAGTCTTCATCAACACAAACCCTAATATAAAAAAGATCAATATATATAACCAACCATAACTACCAAAAAACAATTACAACCACCAATCAAATTAGCTTTTTTTTTTTATAAAAAACAATGAAAATTACCAAGTGCGTGTTCCAATTTGAATGAACTCTTAGCCATATTGATCAAGAAATTTCACAATTAATTGTAAAACACTAACAGATCTAAATTAGGGGTTTCTTCAATAAATCAAATTAGAAACTAAAAAGCAAAGCGTACAACTTTAATAAATAGGAACGGGACAACTTAACTTGAAAGACAGACCGGCGGGAGACGCTATGCTGGCGCGTACGCGCATCGACCGATCCAACTGTTGGTAATTACCTTCAACAACAGCCAACAAAAGGGAATTAATGCACCGTATAGGCTACAAATGCACCAAGATCAAGTCAATCAACAGCATATAACGAATAGAAAATAATAAAAAATGTTAAAAAAGCAAAATGAGAAAGTAACCTTTGCTTGACGACTTTCGTATCATGTAACTGAATAATACTTGTATGTTTAGAAACAAAGTCACGAATAACACTGATGAGAACCCACGAATAAAGTAGATTCAGACCGAAGGAATTTTTATTTTTGGCAGACAACGTATTTGGCCAACCAGGGCAGACAAAGCAACTTAAAATAGAACGCCAAGGCTAAAGCTGTTATTGCCATAACTCTTTTTCCAGAAATGTGGTGCAATAAAAGATTAGGCTCAGATATGTATATGGTGGTCAGGTCATAGAAGTATCCGAATTCTGTTACGGTTGCAAAGAAACCTGGTTGCATAGCAGGGATATATGCTATGCCATCCGGTCATTGCGTTACCAAGTTAGGATTGGAACATCTCGCCGAAATTCCAACAATCATCACAGCCATAAAAACTTCTTTAAAAAACAATTTTACTTATAGGATATTAGAATCCATGAATAACATATTTGACAAAGCCGGAACAACCGCCATGGCTGCGTTAGTGTAAACGCCCTGCCAAGATACGGATGTTCTCAGACCTCAAACAGTTTCAGTAATATACCAATCATCATAGGCCATTATTCCGAAAAGTTGGGTCAGATTTATTCGTGCCCTGCTGCACGTGTGAAGGTTGTTGAGGCAAGCGTTCCTTGCACTCTGCCATCCGCACACACAGTGCAACAAGAGATCATATTTGAGCAATCATCACAGTACAAAACATTAGGCTCAAATCGGAATACACATATGTACCCGAAGCCGGCAAACTATAGTGGCTGCAACCCGCAGGTTGCCTCGCCAAGGTACCGACTCCTGGAAGGAACATGGTTCAGTTTTGTGATGCGTGGTTTTGCAACCTTACAACAGGTTTTACCTCTCGAGGGATCTCAAGAGGCTTACAACCCCACCAGGCAGTGTACCTGACCGATGTAGTATAGTGTAGTGGTAAGTACGGGGGATTGATCGTTCTCCACAGGGAATAGTGTTCGTTAGGTATGAAAAACTACTTTAATAGGTCTAAGGGTGAGAGAAGATTCTTTTTGTATTTTTATATTTTTATGAAAGCAAGTAAAATCTCGGGTTTTGAAGGAGTGGGCGGAATTAGTTGCTAATCAACTAACCCAAATAACTACGAATGCAAATAAAATAAAATAACAGAAAATGAAAAGAGTTGTGAAACTTATGTGGAGAGAAATGTGTTTACTTAGATTTCCTTACTACCTAACTATCTTTTACCGGTTGATTAGTGTGTATTAATTGCGTGGATGACGGGTGTATTCCTTAATACCAATCGTGGGGTGGCGTACGTACTTCCCCAACTCTACAAGCTCCTACTTCACTCCTATGTCGAGCCGGCTAGGAAGCTCCTAACATGGGATCACTAGAATTCGCTCATGCATTAAATACAACCATAAAAACCTTAGTACGCGTTGGTTCATGTTTCTTAAGACGTTCAAGCAAGTTACCGAATAGGAAGTTAGCCAGTTTTCTTAAGCCTAACATCGATGAACAATCATCCAATACAACTAATAACACACTAATAACCAATAATCAATAGTTAGGTTTCATTAGATCTAAGCAAACACAAGATAAATCTAGCCTAGCATGTTAATCAAAAGACAAGAACAAGACATAATCAAACAACACATAGACATATTGATTGATTAAATGATAACTTATCTTCAATTAAACATGGGAGATCCAAGGGTATGAAAACCCTTAAAAATGGCAGAAATTCGTCTTTAGGGTTTCTCCTCACAAAGTTGCACAATAATGACAAAAAATTGCAAAACTATATATAGAGTTTAAGGGCTGACGGCGTCACGTTATAGGACTTGATGCCGTCACCTCGCCGTGTCTAGGGTTCCCGAATGGCCTTCTTGACGCCGTCCCTCTTTAGACCTCCAAAATCCACTCTGGCTTATCAAAGCTTGACGCCGTCAGAATATGGCTTGACGCCGTCCCTCTTTAAATTAAACCGTGATGGCCTTGATCTCCTTAAAGCTTGACGCCGTCAGATTTTCCATTGTAAAATCTCTGGCTTATCATGAGTAATTTTCATATCCACCTTTTTTGCCAAGCCATGACGCCGTCAAGGGCAATCCCTGACGCCGTCAAAGGTACTTTTCCAGCCGATTTTGTGACTTTGTCGTTTTCTTCACTTTTATGCTCCAAAAACGTCCAAAATGCTTCCTTTTCCAGATTTCTTCTCCAAAGTACCTAAAATGACAAAAGGAACGATTTAGGGCAATGATTTGATTCAAATAAATACGATTTAGGGCTTAAATGACCCCCTAAAAGCGGTACACTTTTCGCTTCATCAAATACCCTTACACTTGAGATTTGCTTGTCCTCAAGCAAATGCGCTTTTATTCTAATCAAAATACAAGTTAGGGGTCATTTAATGCTAATATAAAAGTAATTACAACAAACAGTCGTTCCACTTTAATCATAATAAGCACGGAGATTACATACTAGCACCTCACAAGTAGTGTTTAGATACTCACATCTCTCAGGTGTCATCAAAATAAATCTCATAAATGGAAACGGATAATATCTCTCACTACCTGTCATAGCAAATAGATTACCATAGGCTTGGGAAAGGATCGAAAACCTCCTCCACTAGGCGTAAGCACCTAAGATAAACTATCAAAGAGGGCTTTTAAATGGGTTATAACGTTAGGTGTAGGGATATGATAAACACGGATTTGTTGGATAAGGGATATTTTACTGGTGGCGACTTAAAGATCTTGATTAATTACATGTACAATATGGCGTTGCTAAGCCAAGACTAGACTCGACTCAAGCTAAAAACAAAATATCAAAAACATAAAATAAACATAAAATGAAACGGGATGGTAGTCCGTATGTTTTTTCTATTTTTTTTTTCTCATTTTTTTTGTATTTTTCTTGATTTTTCTTTTTTTTTTTTTTTTTTTTTTTTCATACACTCTTGCCCTACCATCCAAAATAATACATCATAGGGGCGTTGCATTCCCCTTACACTTGAACTTTTACATGACTTTACAAATAACTATTCTAATGACTCGAATTAAGATAATCGAAACACTTGGAGTACTTTTAAAATATTTAGCACATATGGGGGTAATAAATGATGTTCTTCCCCATTACTCCATTACACTAGTACTTTACCCATGAGTCCCAATCGTCCCAAAACAATATGTACAAGGATATGACTCGACTTAGCAACCATGTAATCAATTAGATAATTAACTTGGGGTTTAGACAAATGTTGTCACAATAATGCACTAAAAATGAGTGCATACAAGGTGGGCTAAGGCGATTTGGGTGTATATTTTAGTGGGGTGTAACAAATTCTTCCTTTAAGTAAAATGCTTAAAGGTCGAAACGAAAAGATAGGCTCTGAGGGGTGTACTAGGGGTATCGTGTACTAAAAATGAGTACAACGCAAAGGGTGTGGGAGAATTACTTGACCAATGTAGCCAATATAATTATAACAAAAACACAGGTGTAAAACAATGGGTTAATCCTAATGCCTCTTATCATGTAGTAAATCTAACTACACAAATGTAGTCTCACTTGTGGCCTCGGAATGGTCCTAACGCAAGTTCTAGAATCTAAGTGCTACCGGTACACACATCATAGCATAAATGCTTTTCCTACCAATTCTAGGGGCGAACCTCACATATTTGGGGGTGGAAAATTTTTTAGTGGTACGGTTTTTTGTGCTAGTCATATAACTCCTATCCATGAGACGCTCATTAAGATCAAAGTTTCACTCCTATATGTTGTAAAAAATTTTAAATTTGGCACTAAAATTGCCCTAACAGGTATTTCTCTCAGTTTTATTACACATTTACTATTAAACAAACAAAAATCAAGCGTACTTGTATTCTCTAAAGTATCGTATTTTACCCCCCCCCCCCCTTACACTTAAGATGAACATTGTCCCCAATGTTCAAATAACTAGATGTAAAAGTGAAAAGGTAAAAGAATGAAATCAAATACTCCCCTGATTCGCTCGGTGGATAATGTGGCCATATGGTTAGATCTTCTTCCAAGAGAATGTAGAAGCTCCAAGGCTAATGCATCGCCATAAGCTTGATTCCACACACATTTCCTTGTCCAAAATAACCTGTTAAACCTGAGAAAACAAACACGAAAACCTGCATAACATCGGCGGGATAAATTCTATATATAAGGATATAATGCTTGTGGAATGATAATTTTGCAGATTCCTGGAGATTATAAGTTAGAGATTTAATAAAAACTTTTTATGAAAACAAAACTTTCAAAAATTTCAGAAAATTAAAACCTGACGCCGTCAGGTTGTAACTCCTGACGCCGTCAGAAATGATCTGACAGAATTCTCATGTTAAGTTTCCGGAAAATTTCTGGAAAAACCTATACCTTACTTCCTGGAAATCCTGCAAAATATCATTATGACTCGATACAAGCATTTGACTCAAACAAATACGAATATGTATGTTAATTTATTATTATTATGATTCATGTTTATTTGTGTTCTAATAAACCGATTTGGATTTCCCTTACACTTATCTTTTTGCAAAATACCTTTATATGTAGTTAAGACGAAGTTAAAAACAAGATAAAACATTTTCACAATTTAGTTTTGAACATGAATCAATAATAATAAAAATTAAACACACATACGGAAACAAATAAAATCAAACAAACAAATAAATAAACACATAAAACAAATAAAGCTTGGGTTGCCTCCCAAGAAGCGCTTTTCTTTATTAACGAGTCTTGTAGCTAGACTCAAAGTCTCCGTACATTACGTGACTCCATCATTCATAATGACGTATCCCTGATAGATATAATCCTTGTTATTAGGGTGGTGGTGTCTCAATCGCTCGACATTCGCTGTCACTTCACCTCCTCCCTTGCTGGTCAAGCTTACTACCCCATCTTGGTGTAGATTTTTAATTGTGAATGGTCCGTACCACCAGGGACTTGGTTCATCGGTAGGTGTTTTTGTTTCTGAATGCCTTAGGAGCACGGAGTCTCCTTTTGTAAATTCAACGGGGTTATTGGTCTGCTCATTAGTCTCAATATAATTGTTATCTCCACCCTTACATTCCCTAATCTCATATTCATTGTAATTCTTAATCCTTGCCTCCCATGCAAGGATTTTCTCTCGAACATTACCACGGATTATATTGGGGTTCGCCTCCATCTTCTTTTGTAGAGCAACATCTCGTATATGTCGCGGGATCGTGGGGAAGTTTATTGTTTTCTTCCCCTTCTTCATTTGGATGGTACTATTTTCGTAATTGATTTGTGCCCTAGTGGTAACGAGAAAGGGTGCCCAAGGATTATTGGCATATTCATATCATTTCTTTCAATGATCATGAAGTCGACCGGATACAGGAATCCGACAACGTTGACCAACACATCTTCTGCAATTCCTAACGGGTACTCATAAGAATGTTTTGCAAAGGAGAGTTTAGTACGGGTGATGGATGGCAGTTCGTCGGTTAACTGGACATAAACGGATAAAGGCATCAAATTTACGTCAGAACCTTGGTCAGCTACCGCATCCAAATACTTGAGTTTTCCAATGCTGCATGGTATTTCGAAGACCCTGTAGAATTCCTTGCTTTTCCACTAACTTTTGTCTTATGAGGCTCTCATACAATTGCCCTCTGGGTAATGTGTCAGACTCATCATCCGGTTCCATCCTCTTGGACTCTTTGTTGGGTAGATGAGTACGTCGATAGTTTCTCACCCAATCATTTATGGTCTCCTTGTTTATTTCGTGCTTCAAGTAATGCCTCACTTGTTGTGACTTTGGTGGTTCTACCAATTGGCGTTCCTCAGAGGGCGCCTCCTTCCCCTTGTCGGAATCGCATTTGTAGGTATTGGTGTTTCCGTCATTAAGTGGGACGAGGTCAATTTTGTTGACTTCCATAGTTATCAACTTCCCTCTTTCATCATTTTCGCCCTCTTGGACGACGGAGATGGCATTAACACATTTAGTGTTAGGAACTTCAACGTCTTTTCGCACTAACACATTTTTAGGAGCTTTTGTTTTTGTATATTCTTTCAAAAGGTTCATCATCTCCGCCATCTTCTCTTCCATTTCCTCCTTCTGTTTGTAGACGGCTTCTCAAATTTTGCCAACCGTTCGGAGTGTTTTGACATGTATTCTCTCATTCGAGCTTCGAATGTTGGACTAAGTTCCTGAGGTGGTGAGTTGGGTTGAGCGTGCTTATGGAAGGGTTTAGTATTTTCCCTAAGGGGTGATTCGGACAATGGTATTTGCTTAACGCTTGAGACCGAGTTAATTGTTGCTCTTTGTGGACTTAAGGGTCTCTTTTGCTTTTCCATAAGATATGCAACCCTTTTCTCAAGTTCACTAATGCTTTCCTCGGTGATTTGATTGGCTTTATCGGGCGATGAATATGTCTTGACCGCCGAGCGTACGTCGTGGGAAACTTGCCACAATTCATCATCGTCGAATGCAAGCTCATCAATGATTTCCCATGATTCCTCGGCGCTTTTGTCACGCAATCTGCCTCCGGCGGCTCGATCGATGGCACGCTTGGTGTGGTAATCAACATGGTCATAGAAGATTTGGATTTGAAGCCAGAGATTTATGCCATGATGAGGGACTTTTTGGAGTAAGTCCTTGAATCGAATCCATGCCCCATATATGGTTTCGCCTCGACGTTGTTCGAACATCAAGATATCCTTCCTTAACTTGGTAGTTCTTCCCGGTGGGAAAAACTGAGCAAGGAAGCGAGTGGTGAGATCATCCCAAGAGGTGATGGATCCTGTGGGTAGACGTTCTAGCCATTGACTAGCTTGGTCCCGCAGAGAGAATTGAAAGAGACGCAGTCGGGTCGTCTCTCGAGTGGCAACATCAAGGTCTATGGAATCAACAATTTTGATAAAGTCCTTGAGATGTTGATTAGGATCTTCAGAACGAAGTCCATGGAATGCGCATCCGCTTTGCACCAACCGGATGGTGTCGGATCGCAAGGGTGTGACATTAGCTCCTTGAGTGAGCTCAATGGTGTTTCGATAGCCATGGTGGCTAGGACGAGAGTAGTCTCCTAAGGTACGGGCTCTAGGAGGTGGGTGTTTTTGTGGTGGTGGGTTGTTGGGATCAAGGATATTACCACCTTCCATGATGTCGGATGGTAATGGTTACGAACAAAGAAACGAAGAAAAAAGATAGACTAAAGAAAACCTAGAAAAAGAAAATAAAAATCTCACTAGAAAGGAATCTAGTGAGTAGACCTAATAAAATAAAAATTCAACCTAAACAATAACTATTCCCCGGCAGCGGCGCCAAAAACTTGATGCGTGGTTTTGCAACCTTACAACAGGTTTTACCTCTCGAGGGATCTCAAGAGGCTTACAACCCCACCAGGCAGTGTACCTGACCGATGTAGTATAGTGTAGTGGTAAGTACGGGGGATTGATCGTTCTCCACAGGGAATAGTGTTCGTTAGGTATGAAAAACTACTTTAATAGGTCTAAGGGTGAGGGAAGATTCTTTTTGTATTTTTATATTTTTATGAAAGCAAGTAAAATCTCGGGTTTTGAAGGAGTGGGCGGAATTAGTTGCTAATCAACTAACCCAAATAACTACGAATGCAAATAAAATAAAATAACAGAAAATGAAAAGAGTTGTGAAACTTATGTGGAGAGAAATGTGTTTACTTAGATTTCCTTACTACCTAACTATATTTTACCGATTGATTAGTGTGTATTAATTGCGTAGATGACGGGTGTATTCCTTAATACCAATCGTGGGGTGGCGTACGTACTTCCCCAACTCTACAAGCTCCTACTTCACTCCTATGTCGAGCCGGCTAGGAAGCTCCTAACATGGGATCACTAGAATTCGCTCATGCATTAAATACAACCATAAAAACCTTAGTACGCGTTGGTTCATGTTTCTTAAGACGTTCAAGCAAGTTACCGAATAGGAAGTTAGCCAGTTTTCTTAAGCCTAACATCGATGAACAATCATCCAATACAACTAATAACACACTAATAACCAATAATCAATAGTTAGGTTTCATTAGATCTAAGCAAACACAAGATAAATCTAGCCTAGCATGTTAATCAAAAGACAAGAACAAGACATAATCAAACAACACATAGACATATTGATTGATTAAATGATAACTTATCTTCAATTAAACATGGGAGATCCAAGGGTATGAAAACCCTTAAAAATGGCAGAAATTCGTCTTTAGGGTTTCTCCTCACAAAGTTGCACACTAATGACAAAAAATTGCAAAACTATATATAGAGTTTAAGGGCTGACGGCATCACGTTATAGGACTTGACGCCGTCACCTCACCATGTCTAGGGTTCCCGGATGGCCTTCTTAACGCCGTCCCTCTTTAGACCTCCAAAATCCGCTCTGGCTTATCAAAGCTTGACGCCGTCAGAATATGGCTTGACGCCGTCCCTCTTTAAATTAAACCGTGATGGCCTTGATCTCCTTAAAGCTTGACGCCTTCAGATTTTCCATTGTAAAATCTCTGGCTTATCATGAGTAATTTTCATATCCACCTTTTTTGCCAAGCCATGACGCCGTCAAGGGCAATCCCTGACGCCGTCAAATGTACTTTTCCAGCCGATTTTGTGACTTTGTCGTTTTCTTCACTTTTATGCTCCAAAAACGTCCAAAATGCTTCCTTTTTCCAGATTTCTTCTCCAAAGTACCTAAAATGACAAAAGGAACGATTTAGGGCAATATTTGATCAAATAAATACGATTTAGGGCTTAAATGACCTCCTAAAAGCGGTACACTTTTCGCTTTATCATTATGCAACTGTAACCATCTATCATCATCGGCCATTTTTTTATATATGGAAATGCAAACAGTAATTTATCATCATCGTTGATCACTCGACATGGCTGCAATCACATTCTCAGTGTGACTGCCTAGCCAAGATACGGATGTTGCTGAGCCACGCATAGTAAACAATAATTTACCAGCATAGCAAACCACGGATTAGCAGTTGGCCCGCCATAGGTGTTCGCAGTGCCATCCACACTACGCACGGCATGGCTACAAACCAACTGAGTTGCAATGGCAGAAACACCAACAAACGCATCATAAGTTCCATATACAGCGGCTGGAAAACGATAACAACAATAAAGTATAATAAAAAAAGGCCCAAATCTACCACAAAAAACTGAAAATCTAATTAAATCAAACCTCATCTTGACAATCACCAATGGTTAATCAACGGTTACCGCAACGGAATAAACTATATTAAGCATTTGTTAACAGAAAGTTGTCCATCCTTTTTTTTTTTTTTGCTTGTGTATCCCATAAAATCCACAAAACAAAAGATACCAACAGTACAAAGATTAAATAGTTGGATCTTCAGTGTGTTGATAGCAACATCCAAGCAGTCATGTTTTGTTCTTCTCCATCACTCATTCCACCTTTTTCCCAAAAAACCCCAAAGACAAAGAAACCCTAATCTTGATTTAAAATAAAAATCAAAAAAAGAAAAAGGAATATACCGATCTGCTGCTAACCGATGAACCAAAAGCCTTATTAAACACTTGGAAGAAATCCGAAAATCTCAAACACAATCAGAAACCCACCAAGACGTTCAACCCTTTTTTTTCGTATGTGGGTCTACGGCAGAGCATCACCACATCACCACCATCCTGGATCATGACTACCGCACATATTAGGGCTAATGAATCCTGCCACATCTTCGATCATAATCAGCAGCAGCAGAGATTTTTGCAACGTTCTAGGTTTGTGCGGATTTATATATTATTGAAAGAACTAATACAATTTCAAACGGGCAAAAAATTGGGGTAGGATTTGGGGAAAAAATGGGCTAAGGCTTGGGGCCAAATTTTGGCGGGAAAAAAGGAACAGGGATAGCCAAAAATGGCACCGTTTACGTTGTGGTTTAATATATATGATAATGTCATCTCTCGTTCTCGATCAATGTTCATCAAATCCCGTTGGATTCATTTATAAAAGAATTTATTTGGTATAAATTCCTTTAATCTAAGGTCCAGAAAAATCACAACATATGTGAAACTTCTTTGTCGAAAATCAAATTCTGGGTCAAAACTGACCTCAGCAGGTCACGGTACCCTTAAATAGGGGACGGTACCGCTAAATTTAACCGTACCGTGGGACCATTGTCTACTGAGACAGTTTATTTCGTTTTCATTTCTCACAGTTTCAAAAACACCATCAAAATCCACTTGTTGTAGTCTTGAACCAGAACCGTCTCCTATTTGAATAGGTTCTGCATATCTTCTGATTCCTTAGCTTTTTCCCCTTTCACTTCCGCATGGTACTAAACACACCATATGTTGGTTACTTCCGTATCCATCATCTTCTCAACTTATCTACAATTCTCAACCTTCGTTCTACACTACCAATGCTTCCGCATCCCACTCATCTTTCACACACTTCAAGCGAAGAACCGCTAGGATAAGTTGAGATAACCCCTTTTCATCAACATAGTTTCTTCTATCAAAGAAAACCATACCAGAACCTTATCACTAACTCCACAACCTTGAAGATTCTATCTTCTTAACCCTTAGCACATTTCCACGTAATCACATGCCTCATCATATGAATGTTCTCTGAATACTCACAATGATTGAGAAAAGCTACATGACTTCAAAGGTGAAGTTTATTGTATGCTATCCACCACTTTTCATAACGTTACTAAGCTCATCGCTTCCTTCAACGTTTGTTTTCCTCTTTAGTTTTGATTTTTTTTTCAACACATCTTGTAAAACCCCAAAATTTAAACAATCCAAAAAGACTAAAATACCCTCGAAATTTGAACTTTAAGAAATTATGAAAATTATATAAGTGACATTAATTTGTTCTTTAACCTAATGTAAGTTATACTTTAAGATTTATTAATGAATTGAGCTAACAAATAAAACATTACATTATAAGTATGATGTACAAAAAAAAAAAAAGAAATAAGCATGTATGTGCCCCCCCCCCCTTGACCATTAAGAGGTCCAAATTCATTTTATTTAATGGGTTAATCAAGCCCATAATCACAATTGATCCTAGCCCAAAATAACCTCCATTCATACCTTATTTGTACACAATCAATATACGGTTTTCCCTTATTTCCTCTATAACCGAATACTTTCTAAACCCTAAAACTCCTCTCCAAAAACTTCGACTTGCTGCTCTTCTTTTGCTGCTGTTGTTTCGATCCAAGGGACCACAAAGGAGACTCTTAATTGTGTTCTTGTCCTACTACGTATCATAAGGTAACCATATTCAAATAAATTGCTATTCCTTCGAGTTGTTACAAACCCTAATCGATCCACACTTCTTGTTTTGTGTTTTCTGCTGTGCGACCAAAGAAGAAGAAGGAGGAAGGACTTTTGGTGATTCGATCTTGTGACATTCTTGTTCTTTGTTTGATCTTCAAGGGTATTTGTATCATCCCTTTTCTCATTCGATTCTTGATGTTTTCATAAATATGTTCACATATGATCATAAAATAATGTCACATAAGATAATAAAATTGGCTACATAAAATCATGAACTTGTAAACCCTAAAAACCTAATATATAAATCGATCCAGGTGTGTATGAGGATTTTAAATTTTTTTGATTATGTTAAGACCTGTTATAATTGACCTAAACATGTTATGGACTCATCTATAATCGTTATGTGTCAAGAACTAAAGATTAGAATGTTAAAACCCTAAGAATTACATGATGTGATAAAAACTGCTATTGATCTGGAAAAAGGTCCAACTTAAATCGAATGTAACTAAATGATGTGAACGTGTTTTTGGGTGTTTTCAGGGTCTAAAACTAAGTTCAATGAAATAGCTACCTGCGAAAATTAATCTTGTAATTTTTGGAGGCCTGGAAGGTTACCTTTTGATTTTTGGAAAATTAAGTGTCTAATCGAATTCGTATGTCTGGAAAATTAGTCCGTGTTTAAGATTTTTAGTTTGCAAACCGTGTCAAATTAGAAGATGCCCTTTGAACAGAGTAATATTTAATATGTTAGGTAATTATTGGAATTTTTATATATTTTTATAAATTTTCCTAAAGGGGTAAAGAATTACAAACTTTTCGTATGTTAAAACTGATTAGAAATCTGGACGACTTGGAATAAAGGATTTTTGAACTATAGTTATGCTTAATAATAAATTCTGGAAAAATTAGGGTAAATTCTTAAGACATCTGGGCACCTGTATGAATTTTTGGGAATTTTATCTCTGAGTTCTTATAAGTATTAAAAATCGGGGAAAACAGTACTAAATTGAGTGTAAAATCTGTGAGAAGTGTAAAAGTTGTTAAAAGAGTGTTATGTGTTCATTTTATAAACTAAAGGGTCTAAAGTGTTATTCTTTTAAATTAAGGGACCTAAATTATGAAAAACCTGTAACTTTATAGTAATTACATTTTACACCCTAACTTCATAAGAATTGCATACTAATCCCTAAATTTGTGATAATTACATATTGAACCCTAAACTTATGAAAACCACATTATGAACCTTAAACTACGAATATGGTCATCTTTAGTACTTTAATTTGATAAACGGGAATGTTAATAACTAATATTTACTAAATATGGAAACTTGCTATTTTTGAAAAATTACTAATTATGGAAACCTGCTAATTATGGAAAGTTACCTAAAATGGAAAGAAAACTAAAATGAAACCTATATGACTATGAGACTATGAACTTATAAGAAAACTTATGATTATGTAGATCGGGTGAAGAAGGAGTGACCTTCTGCTTCTTTTGATTTCATTTGCTTTCGTTGTGTGCTGTGTTAAGGTACATATATTCTTTCCCTTCTCAGTATTGATATTTTCTTTCGATCCTATGCCTGCTATGTTTCCCTTAGTTGATTCGTGACATTCATTGTATGATTGTCATTCCTAAGATCCTCTCTGACAATTATTTTAAATGTCTCTGCTATGCTATGCTTATTTGTTTTGCTATGCTTATTTGAGTTACTTTCTGTTTCTCTTGCCATGTTAGATTTTGATTATGTATGATATGATATTCCGTGCCTGAGCTTAACTAGTTCTAGAGGTACTAGGACCATGTCTAGGATGGCACCCTAGTCATGACACCCCCGTAGAGGTGTGATAGATCTACGGCGTTCCCCCCTTATGTATATGAATTATAACGCGTTTACTATTGGCCAACCCCTTATGTGTGCTTAGTCTAGAGCTGACACACATGCTTATGTTAGGGAGCGTATAGATGCATCCTAGGTTTTATGAATATGTATTATGGTGACCAGGTGGTGTGTGCCTTGCACTCCTTCTCACACTTTTATGATTACTTAGAGGTCTCCCCTCTTCGTATACTTATATGTGCTCTAGATTTGATTTGACGGATTATGTATGGAGTTCTTATGGCACATCTTTACATGAACCCTCCTTTGCTTTCATTTCATTTCTAATTCGTTTGCTATTCAGTTCTCATGCACTCTTAATTTTGATTTTGTTATCTTTCATGTTTATGCTATTCGTTTTGCATTCTTATTCTTTCGTTGCTTATGCTTATTTACCGTTATACTATGTTATGTATATATCTGTTCACTGGGCTTTTTAAGCTCAGCCGCATTTTTTTTCCTGCGGCAGGTTTTAGTTGGAAGCTGGGTTATGAGGGGAGAGTATCTTTGACTTAGAAGCCATTCTGGATTAGAGATGACTAGAAGAGATGATATTTAGACTTAGTAAATATTGTAATTCATTTGTAACTCTTGTAGTTTCGGATTTTCTCTTTGTAACCTTTGAAATTCATTTTGTATTATTTAGTCATATGCTTTTGTTTTCTTTGATATGTCACCATAACGTGATACTTCTACCCTTATCGGGTTGGGGTGTTACAATTATGGTATCAGAGAGACAGGCTGCGACTTGTAATACATTTACCCTTGGCCTGTGAAGTTTGGACCATTAAGTTTCCACTGTAGGCGCTCATAAGACAACCTTTGAAAGTTTGCTTTAGGATTTCCCATAGGAACTTAAGTTATTACTGGTGAATAATGGGTAGATTAGGATATCTATGTAAGTAACATTGCTTCCGCATCACTCTGATTCGTGCCTATGCCTTTAGATACGCCTTGTAAGAACATTGTTTCAGAAGCTAGAAAGTTTTGCAACTTGAGCTTAGTAACCAAGTAAGATTGGAATGCCTTAAGAACCGCATGGACACCTTACACCATTTGGGTTTCACTTCCTGATTCTGACCTCCATCTCTGATTTGTTTGATAAACAGTTGATACCTTTCCGACCATCCCGAAGGTCATTCAACCGTCATGTGTTTGACACATTCTGTGAATTCATTACTTATGCTGGATATAGAATGTATCATCTGATACTACTTGAATCTGCATAATCCATTGCTAATCCTGTGAGAACTCTGATAATTATTAACCACGGATATTGGAAGATTTGTTTCCCTCCCTTAGAAGGACCGGTGAGAATATTGAGTAAACATTAGGCTTCTCGTTTGACGCGATCTCTTCCTTCGTATTTTGATCCTGAAGTTTGATTTGTCTTCATTGTTCGTTTCGATCCCTACGTTCGGGTTCGTCTGAGCAGAAGAAGTTGTGGGACCAGGTTCCATCTCCTCCATGTGTTGACTATGAGAAGTTTCATCTGGGTGTTCGTGTTATAAGACATTGGATGCCGATTTCAGTTGTAGTGTGATTGGACGTCGGACGAAAGAGTGTCCGAAGTGAATGGTAACAACCATAAGAATGAGAATGATTGATAGCAATCTGCCGAGGGTCGAGTGTTCGCTCTGACCAGGGACCAGGCTGCTGACATATCAAGTACCATTTCGGTTATTCCTTACTTATGCGATCGTGTTGCGTGGTTTTACTTGATACGAGAATGACATACCATGTGGTGTCTTTTGCTTTTCCTAAGCACATTAAGTCCCCTCTGCATTATTAAATTGTTACTCCTAATTCTATTTATATGAGAATCTTGTGACTATCCATCACGAGTTTAGATTTTCGTTTTCAGTTGAGGATGTTTGAAGACCAATTTCATTCTGCTAATCTGATTTCTTTGGGAATGTTCGATTCGATTCTGGTCATGTAATCGTTGACTGAGCATTGAGATGCTAACAATAGTTATGATTTTGTCACCTCTGACGACTTATGAAACTCAAACTCCGTGCCCAGGTTTCTGACCTGGCATACTATAATGATCACCGTTGCTTTGAAATTCCGTATATTAATCTCTCGCGTTTGTGAAGATATTCCGTTTGATGTAACTCGCTCGAGAGTTTTCGATGATGAATTTCGCGATGTATTCCCGGATGGACTACCAAGATTTCCTCTCGAATGTAATTGTTTTGATCCATTTATTAGAATGTGTTTTGTCACGACTTGAGGTAGACTGTGATTGCAATAAAGGCATGTGTATATGATGCAAGTATTATGACGTCTGGCCAGCGTGATAATAGTTACATCATATACCTTGAACTTATTGGAGTCATAGAATGTCTTGAGGAGTGCCTGAGGTCAGTATGTTATTTGAATCAGAACTCTATTCATGTGTAAGCGACGTTTTGCCTATTTCCGAAATCCCTTACGAACGACATACGTTGAATAAAGAATATTGAAGGACCTACTTCTAGGAAGTGGTTTGTCCGTCTGTGTGCGTCTCTGTGTTGTGTTTCAGTTTCGTTATGAAGAAGAATGATGGTGGTATGAGGTTGTTCATGGAATTCTGGAATCTTAGTAGTATGGTGATTAGGACTGATACCGTTATCGACGACTTATCTAATCAACTTCAGGGTGAAGTTTTCTCTATGATCGATTTGTAATCTGATTATGTCCACTTTCATGTGAAGGAGCAAGATGTTCCTAGCATTGATTTGTATCCGTTATAATCTCTATGAGCATTGTGATGCCAATCGTATTGGCTACTGCTCCGACTAATTCCTGTGAGCTTGATGAACCGTGTATTTCATGAATGCTTGAACAATTGTCATAGTATGACGATTTAGTATATTCAGGGAAGAAAGAGAAACACGGGAATCATCCTTGTATTTTGGTGTTGAAAATTTCTACGTCAAAAGAACTCGATGTGAGTTTCTCGAAGAGTATAATTTGGTAGAGATGAAGAATAAGTTGGAGAACTTTTGGAAAGTTAAGAGAGATATTTGTTTCTACTTGAAAAGAAGGTCAGCTATGTCCATAGGTTATACAGAAAGATTGCTAGTGATGCATCTATGTAGATAAACCGTGGGAGGCAAACTATCAGACGCACGAATGGAGATTGGTTATGACATATGTGAAGAAGCTTAGGAGCGAGGTGGTGGAATTATGATCTACATAGAAGATTTGAATGAAATGGTTATGCTCGAAGCACCCCGTTCTTTTCGCTCTATACATATTAGTTGTACTATTATGTAGAGACTTGTAGCATAAATTATGACGGGATGGTTTAACAACGGATGTGAATGCTTTGATGGCGAAGTGTCTAGCATGTCAACAGAAGATTATTCAAGCTCCTTGGCGCACCCGCAATGATCGTGTCAGAAAAATCGAGTTTTGTTTCACACTTCCAGGAGAAATGCAGAAGACCTTCAAGACCGGCTTGAGATTTTATGGCGACTACTCACCTTCAGATGGATGGACGGACAGAGCAACTATGTTGGAATTGAAGATGTATGGAACAGAGAGTTTGACAAGTGTATTGGCATGATTGAGTTTACCTACGGAGATGTAAAACACCTTTTGGATTGGATTAAGTTGGAGATTTAAGGTCCGGGGTTGATTACTGTGATTGGTGGATTAGTTATCCTTGTAGAAGAAAACCTTGAATGGTGGACTATGAAATTTGTATGTTTCGTACGATGTCCCCGTTATGGAGAGTTAGACGTTTTGGGCGTAGGAAGAAGAGCTGGTTCATGATACGTTAATCCTTTGAGTTGTTGTTTTCCATACGATTATCCGACGTATTCCGTTATGCTCTCCGATACGTTTCGATCCTCCGTTAAGTGCTTAGTTATCGTCTGTACGACTACGTTAGCTCTTTGATGTATTTTATCCATATGATTATTCGAACTATTTTGTTTTGTTTCTGATGCGTTTTGATACTCCGACTTATACTCTATTGATCGTCGGTACAAATATGCTACCCATCTCATTATGCGTTTCAATGTAACTTGATATTTCGAGTTGTACTCGATTGATCATCAGTACAATTATACTATCTATCTCTATTAAAACTCTTGACACATTTGATGATTCGTCATGCGCTTCATTGACCGGTGGTGCGTTCCTTAGTTCGATCAGTATCTGTTTGAAATTGATGAGTTCTTCTATAATGGTGCACTACTTCCCTTTTCGTTAAGAATCTGGACTGAGTTGATGAGATTTTACTCTTTAGTACTACCTTCGTATTGCTTTCGAGCATGAATGTTTCTAGTATCTCTGTGTGAGATTTAAATCGTTATCCGCTACATTGCTGTTTCGTATTCCTTGGAACGAATTCGTTGTGAATTATGAGAGCCTAGGGCTTTTCAATGATTTTGATTTAGTTGGCGAGGTATCTCATCGCTTGGCGTTATCTTACGTATACGATGTATTCCATGTGTCACTTCTTCGTGAGTATGATTATCATCCGCTTCATGTTGTGTTTTGCCCATTCGATCAGATTCGGGAAAATCTTTTGTATAGTTAAGAACCTGAGGCTGTTTTGGAGCATCAGGAATGAGTCATGAGAACTAAAACAATTCCATTCGTAAAGATTCTTGGAAGAACCATCCTGAGAGCGAGGCTACTTGGGAGACCGAAGAATCGATACGATCCAGTTATCCGCATTTTTCTTTTTGACTTGGTACGTATTCATTTTGATATTGCTTTCGATTTCGCATTTTCATTTCGACTTCGCATTTCAATTTTCGAGGATGAAAATTCCCTTTTAAGAGGGGAAGAGTTGTAAAACCTCAAAATTTAAACAATCCGAAAAGACTAAAATACCCTCTAAATTTGAACTTTAAGAAATTATGAAAATTATATAAGTGACATTAATTTGTGCTTTAACCTAATGTAAGTTATACTTTAAGATTTATTAATGAATTGAGCTAACTAATAAAACATTACATTATAAGTATGATGTACAAAAAAAAAGAAGAAATAAGCATGTATGTGCCGCCCCCCCCCCCCCTCTTGACCATTAAGAGGTCCAAATTCATTTTATTTAATGGGTTAATCAAGCCCATAATCACAATTGATCCTAGCCCAAAATAACCTCCATTCATACCTTATTTGTACACAATCAATATACGGTTTTCCCTTATTTCCTCTATAACCGAATACTTTCTAAACCCTAAAACTCCTCTCCAAAAACTTCGACCTGCTGCTCTTCTTTTGCTGCTGCTGTTTCGATCCAAGGGACCACAAAGGAGACTCTTAATTGTGTTCTTGTCCTACTACGTATCATAAGGTAACCGTATTCAAATAAATTGCTATTCCTTCGAGTTGTTACAAACCCTAATCTATCCACACTTCTTGTTTTGTGTTTTCTGCTGTGCGACCAAAGAAGAAGAAGGAGGAAGGACTTTTGGTGATTCGATCTTGTGACATTCTTGTTCTTTGTTTGATCTTCAAGGGTATTTGTATCATCCCTTTTCTCGTTCGATTCTTGATGTTTTCATAAATATGTTCACATATGATCATAAAATAATGTCACATAAGATAATAAAATTGGCTACATAAAATCATGAACTTGTAAACCCTAAAAACCTAATATATAAATCGATCCAGGTGTGTATGAGGATTTTAAATTGTTTTGATTATGTTAAGACCTGTTATAATTGACCTAAACATGTTATGGACTCATCTATAATCGTTATGTGTCAAGAACTAAAGATTAGAATGTTAAAACCCTAAGAATTACATGATGTGATAAAAACTGCTACTGATCTGGAAAAAGGTCCAACTTAAATCGAATGTAACTAAATGATGTGAACGTGTTTTTGGGTGTTTTCAGGGTCTAAAACTAAGTTCAATGAAATAGCTACCTGGGAAAATTAATTTTGTAATTTTTGGAGGCCTGTAAGGTTACCTTTTTATTTTTGGAAAATTAAGTGTCTAATCGAATTCGTAAGTCTGGAAAATTAGTCCGTGTTTATGATTTTAATTTGCAAACCGTGTCGAATTAGAAGATGCCCTTTGAACTAAGTAATATATAATATGTTAGGTAATTACTGGAATTTTTAGAGATTTTAATAAATTTTTCTGAAGGGGTAAAGAATTACAAACTTTTCGTATGTTAAAACTAATAAGAAATCTGGATGACTTGGAATAAAGGATTTTTGAACTATAGTTATACGTAATAATAAATTCTGGAAAAATTAGAGTAAATTCTTAAGACATCTGGGCACTTGTATGATTTTTTGGGAATTTTATCTCTGAGTTCTTATAAGTATTAAAAATCAGGGAAAACAGTACTAAACTGAGTGTAAAATCTGTGAGAAGTGTAAAAGTTGTTAAAAGAGTGTTATGTGTTCATTTTATAAACTTAAGGGTCTAAAGTGTTATTCTTTTAAATTAAGGGACCTAAATTATGAAAAACCTGTAACTTTATAGTAATTACATTTTACACCCTAACTTCATAAGAATTGCATACTAATCCCTAAATTTGTGATAATTACATATTGAACCCTAAACTTATGAAAACCATATTATGAACCTTAAACTACGAATATGGTCATCTTTAGTACTTTAATTTGATAAACGGGAATGTTAATAACTAATATTTACTAAATATGGAAACTTGCTATTTTTAGAAAATTACTAATTTTGGAAACCTGCTAATTATGGAAAGTTACCTAAAATGGAAAGAAAACTAAAATGAAACCTATACGACTATGAGACTAAGAACTTATAAGAAAACTTATGATTATGTAGATTGGGTGAAGAAGGAGTGACCTTCTGCTTCTTTTGATTTCATTTGCTTTCGTTGTGTGTTGTGTTAAGGTACAGATATTCTTTCCCTTCTCAGTAGGGATATTTTCTTTCGATCCTATGCCTGCTATGTTTCCCTTAGTTGATTCGTGACATTCATTGTATGATTTTCATTCCTAAGATCCTCTCTGACATTTATTTTAAACGTCTCTGCTATGCTATGCTTATTTGAGTTACTTTCTGTTTCTCTTACGATGTTAGATTTTGATTATGTAAGATATGATATTCCGTGCCTGAGCTTAACTAGTTCTAGAGGTACTAGGACCATGTCTAGGATGGCACCCTAGTCATGACACCCCCGTAGAGGTGTGATAGATCTACGGCGTTCCCCCCTTATGTATATGAATTATAACGCGTTTACTATTGGCCAACCCCTTATGTGTGCTTAGTCTAGAGCTGACACACATGCTTATGTTAGGGAGCGTATGGATGCATCCTAGGTTTTATGAATATGTATTATGGTGACCAGGTGGTGTGTGCCTTGCATTCCTTCTCACACTTTTATGATTACGTAGAGGTCTCCCCTCTTCGTATACTTATATGTGCACTAGATTTGATTTGACGGATTATGTATGGAGTTCTTATGGCACATCTTTACATGAACCCTCCTTTGCTTTCATTTCATTTCTGATTCGTTTGATATTCAGTTCTCATGCACTCTTAATTTTGATTTCGTTATCTTTCATGTTTATGCTATTCGTTTCGCATTCTTATTCTTTCGTTGCTTATGCTTATTTACCGTTATACTATGTTATGTATATATCTGTTCACTGGGCTTTTTAATCTCAGCCGCATTTCTTTTCCTGCGGCAGATTTTAGTTGGAAGCTGGGTTATGAGGGGAGAGTATCTTTGACTTAGAATCCATTCTGGATTAGAGATGACTAGAAGAGATGATATTTAGACTTAGTAAATATTGTAATTCATTTGTAACTCTTGTAGTTTCGGATTTTCTCTTTGTAACCTTTGAAATTCATTTTGTATTATTTAGTCATATGCTTTTGTTTGCTTTGATATGTCACCATAACGTGATACTTCTACCCTTATCGGATGGTCATCGATTAAGGGGGAGCGAAAACACACTCACACACATCTAGTCTTTCACCAAACACTCTCAAGAACACACAAATGTGGTTCTTATTCCCTAGATCTCTTCACTGAAACACTTACTTCTTAAGTACCCGCTACTTAGCAAAACCCCAGTCACAAAACCACAATCGGTTTTAGCTTCCTAACCTCCACTCTTTGTGATCAATTAGCTATTTGTTCTATACAAGCACCTTCAACTCTCACATCAAACCTTATAACTAAACTTCACTCTTGATAGTGATATTTGGTTTCAGAACCTTCAACCCTTATACCAATCCCACTCAAACCCTATAGCTACACTTCACTCTTGACAGTGATAGTTATGTTAATACAAATATCGTACTAAAAACGTTATTTATATTTTACGAACTTTGCTTAAGTTTTGTTCATGACAAACACAAAGTATATCCCTAATATTGTAATACTAGTTAAAGTCTTTTTCAAAACACATCTTTCATTTAACATGATCACTAATATTGTATGCATATACATAAGTATTTCCTTAAAAGGAAACTTTAAATTGAAAATTACAAAGTGAAATCATGGTATACATCACAAATACAATCTTGGTAAGATTGTGTGATATCTTGATTAGATACTCAAGTTATATAGTTGACATTGGAAGATATTGATTTGACAACACAAGGATATGGAAAGATATTGAGGAGATCTCATGAGCAACATTAGCTGTCAAATCCACGGATCCAAATCTATACACAGACGGATCCCTTCTGAGGGATCCGCCGGATCCGTGGGTGGTATACCAGGTTTGCCTATAAATAGCAGACTTGGCATTTGAACTAATCATCCACTTAGAAAAGAAAAACATATACATTCAATTTAGTTACTAACCACAGTAGTTATATCTATATCATTGATGTTTCTTTTGTAGCAAAGAAGATCAAGATTAACAAGCTTCAAACAAGCAGACTGTTTGCAAGTTGTAGTATAGGTTCTGTGTAAACACTTTAAGTGTTTCTTATCATTTGTCTAAGTTAGATCAGTGAGTGTAGTTAGTGCTTTAGTCCTCAAAGAACAAAGAGTGTAGGGAGTGGTTGTACCCTTGTAAAGAACTCGACATCTAGCTTAGTGTCGGTAAAGTATTTAGGCGACGTCAGGTTGGTTCTGCCTAGTGAAAGAACCCGATGTTTAGCTTAGTACCGGAAAAGGAAGTAAGCGACGTGTAAAGGTTTTCTCCACCTAGAAGGGAGTTTGTTTCTTAGTGAAAGATATCTCTCGAGTATGTAACTCGAGGAAGTGGAGTAGGGCAAGGATAAGGATCTCTTGCAAGCCGAACCACTATAAACACTTGTGTTATGTGGTTTGATCTTTCATCTCTTTACCTTTCGTTTATATTGTGCGATAACTTAATTTGTGATTGTTTCCTTTGAACTAACAAATAACAAAACAAATTAAACTCGAAAAAACGGTGAAAACTATTCAACCCCCCTTCTAGTTTTCCACAATTGGCATCAGAGCTACGTTACTCAAGATTTTTAAAATAAACTGTATTTTAAAACTTGAAACGATCAAATCGATTTTGAAAACTTTAAAAGAAGGGAAATCCTTGCAAAGATCACCAATCTTTAAAACAAATAGCTTTCCGGAAAATACATTTTGAAATGTCAAAACACTCAGATCTAGAAAATGAAACTTTTGATAGTACTTTAGCTAGACACAATATTTCACCTAAAGCTCTTGATGAATCCATTTCTAGTAAGTATTTTGACAGGAAATGTATAACAGATCTTAACCCAAAATGGAAAGCTAAAGCAACTAATGTTGAAGATTCTACGGATCATTCAAAGATGACACTGGACGAGCTCATAGGATACCTCAATGTTCATCTTGCAACAATTGAAAAAGATTCGGAGATACCTAAAGGCAAAAAGGAGATAATAGCCTCTAGCACTATAGCCAGATCTAGTGAAGGTAACAAAGACATGCTAAATGACAACAAAGTGGATCTTATGGCTAACAAAACAGAAAAGGTACCCTCTGACTCTTCATACATGTTTGAAAACTATGACACATTAGATATAGAACACAATAGATTGAGCAAGCTCATTATAAACGTCATAAACAAAAATAAGATCTTGAAAACCAAAGAGGAATACTTGATAAATAAAATACATAAGTTGAAAGAAAAAGTTAAAAGTTTGGAAGACAATATGGAAACTAAATGTTGTGCATCATGTCAAGAAATAAAACTTAAGTTAGAATTGCATAAACTTATACTAAGCAAATACATAAAACAAAATCTCAAGTTTCAAAGATTCAATAAACACATAAACTGTGCAGATGACACTATGAGAATTCTTAAATCATCTCATGGTAGCTTCAAGCCTGATTTCATGAAAGATGGTCATTTAAGTGATTTTGAAAGTCACACGATAAAAGAAAATAAAATCACACCAACTGAGTTGGTAACCCACGGATCCCACCGATCCAAAACTTTGGATCCGCGTAGTATTAACAAAGGATCCGTGAGTACAGTTGAAAAACAGAAAAATCAACATTCAAGAAAGACTAATTCTAAAATGATCAAAGATAGAGATGTAGTTAAAACAACAGTAGAATCATCTTCATACATAGGAAATGAGCTTAGTAAACAAATACCATTTGACTGTCTCGGAGATATTAGTGAACCATGGTAATATGTTGTTTAACCCAAAACGGACCCATGAGATATTGGGGACCAAACTCTCAAGTTTTCTTTAGGTATGCTTGAAAGGATTTGGTCTTTATAATCTCACTTAATCCCAAGATACATTGATACAATGGTATCTTCTCAAATCACAAAAGTGCTCATCTCGATCAATAGCACTCTTGGTATTAATCATCAAAAAGGTATGAACTCTCATAACTCTACTCATGATGATTATTCACATAGATAATTCATGATTTCATAACTATTTCTTTGTGGTATGATTAAATATTACTACCTATGTGATAATAGAAATTCTGTGTATATAAGATAGTATGATTACTAGGAAAAAGGTTTTTAAGCCTTTGATAAAACCGGATATATTATCTTAAGACAAATGTTGTCTCATATTCTTGTACTTTATCTCAACACTTAGGTAATACCCATACATGGATAAGTTCAAAGAACTTGCAAGGACTCTAACCAAGATAAAATTTAATAAACACACTTGTAATTATCACATCCATGAAAGTTCCTAAGTAGATTCTAACTTAATTATTCATAACCTTGAGATATCTTGAAAGTAATTAGGAAGAAAATTAATTTTAGGAAAATCTCACCATATTATAAAGGTTTATCTCTCCAAAACTCATAAAGGTAATACATAGGTCTAAACAATGTTGTTTGTGATAATGTTCAAATTCCATCCATTAGAAAATATTGAGATTAAAATAATTTAGTTTTTCTCTAGAATCTAAGTAAGCTTGAAATTCTAGAAATAAGAGCACAAATCAAAGCTATCTAATTAAATTTGAAAAATTAATTTACGAACATATAGGAAAAGCATATTCTCCTATTCACGTACACACTAGCTTGAGCAAAACACCTTAAAGTCATGAAAACATAAAACAAACTTAGTAGAACCTACTCTTCGTTAAGAAAAATTTCATCTCATGCTCAAAAATCATGTATGATAAGTAAAACTTCATTCTAGAACTCTAAATGCCAAACAACTAGGAATAAAAGATGTTTTCACTCATCTCAAATCATTCACATGTAAAACACTCATATTAAGGATCAAAATAGTAAATTCATTAGATAACCTAAAAAGTAGTGATACATTAAGTAGAATATGCTGTCATATAACTAGAACACCAAACCTTGTGTGTGACTATCCTTCTTAGATCATAAAATCATAACAATTAGGTGAATCTCTAAACATGTTGTGTACCAATGTGAGACATTGTACCACAAGTCACTAAGAAACTAAACGTTCCTTGATACTTAAGTGGTTGAGGAAAAGTGTGGAGAAAATACCTGTAGTTTATAACTTTAGTCTCTGTTACCAATCTTCTTCTGTTTCATCAACCTTGCAATCATTCATCTCAGCTAATACTTAGCTCAACTGTTTTATCTTTATTTCCGATTTGAACAGTGGATACAATATGTTGTATTGAGAAAGTCTCTCAAAAAGGATTACAATGCTAAATCCTCGTACGAACACCTCATGAAAGTAATCTCCGTTCCTTATAAAACATACCAAAATTTAGAAGCACTCAAAACATTCATTCAAATCTTAGTTTAACCAAAAAAAACAAAAATATCATAACCTTTTTCTGATCCTGCGGATCCAATTAATAACAAGGGCGGAACCCTTTTGAAGGATCCGCCGTATCCGTGAGTTGTAAAATTAGATCATGAATTACCAAACACTCCCTACTGCACTACACACTTAATTAAACCTTCAATATCAACTCATAGTCGACTCTCACCATCCCTAACTCAAAAATTAAGTCCTTCATCTCATATTAACTCGTGCTTGATCACTCACTGTAAGTTCACTAATTTATTTCAATTAGGGTTCATGTATTTCAATAATACATTATTATTAATTAGACACTACAGATACCTTTCTTCTTAATAAAAGTAAATAGGTATTCCATCTTGTTAAACTTTTTAACAAATCAATACAACCTAATTTTCTAAACAATTAAAATAAGTTTTCTTGCACATTGAAATAATTTAACAAAAACCCATGAAAAATCTTTTCATGACTAGGTAAAATGAATTTCAAACATTGCTAATACAAAATCAAAACGTCAAACAGGAATGTTTGGGGTATAAAGTGTTTTGTCACAAAACGTGTATTTTCAAAACATCATAATAGGTCAAAGATAAACACACCTCCATATTAGTCCACATTTCATGTATCTTAGATTATTGTAACTAAAACTATAAAATTGTCTATGACTAGGAAAATCATGCCTCCTGCCACTAATTACGATCACAAGAAAACTAAGAAGTACCTACCCAAACATCATCAAACAAAAGGACTCACAGAAGCGCAAGTCAAACTTTTCAAAGCTTTAGAAAATCGGTATGTTCATGAGGGTAGAACCGTAGACCCTTCATTTTTAGAAGAAACAAACATTCGTGAACAAATGGCCACCATTCAATTTGACTCACTTCTCGACATAGATGAACCTATCATTCCTCGATTCATTCTCGAATTTTATGCCTCAGTAAAACTTGTTTCTGATGACAATGGATCATTTAGCATCAACTTCAATGTGAACCAAAACTCCTACAATTTTCCTTTAGACCATTTCGGGAAAGTATTACGCATTCCAAGTGAAGGAACATGCTTCTACTCTGACAAATGGTCCCTAACCATTCTTAATTCAAACCTAGGACGGGAACATCCATATGACACTCCCCTAACTCCTAAAGAAATTATCCGAGATCATCTTTTCAAAACTAGAACCAATCCAATTAAGAAACTTCGGGGCAAAGATGTCAATCGAGATCCATTTGCCATGGAACTCAATGAACTCAAACCTGAGTTTAAGAGACTTGAAGAAATTCTAAGATCAAATGTCATTAGTACTATTGGTAACAAAGATCACGTGAATGCTGGACTGTGCTATATGCTGTATTGTATTTCAACTCGTCAAAGATTCAATCTTGCTTACTATATCGCCAAAAGGATGGTTGATATACGTGTCCTAGGGAAAACCACATTGCCATATGGAATGCTACTCACTCGTTTGTTCAAAGCTTCCACTCCTATCCTTCCAAATTCTGTTGGTTTTGTCCCAGATTACCCCGAAATCAAACACACCTTTGTTTCTCTTAGTGACCATAGAGTGGCAGTAGGAAAAGGGAAACGAGCTTACCTCTCATCTTCATCTTCATTCCAGCTAGTGACGAAGATGGACTACCTAACTCAAAGCTCCCGCTACTTGACTACTTGAGTCAACTTCCATCTCTAAATAATGAATCTGCGGAAAGCCGACAACAAAGGGAGTTCTAAAGTGTGCAGGACGATGGATGATGAAACTCCGAAAAGATCAAAAGAAAATACTCAAACTATTAAAAGATAAGCCAGAATAAATGAGTGTTTGGAACATTTGTCCTTTAGATCCTATGTGTTCATATTTCTCTGTTTGTTAAGACATGTCTTTAGTACTTTATACTTATGTGTTTTAACTCTACTTAAACTGATGATAACACGCATGGTTATCAATTTTCCAAACTTATGCCACTGTTTGGCTTAACATCGTTCATGATGAAGTTTAATGATCAGGTATATTTTCATATTTGATTGTGTTTTATTTTGTGTATGTGAACTAACTGAATATTGCAGATTGATAACACTCAGGGTTATCAATTTACCAAGTCTAAGCCTATGTTTGGCTTAACTCCTACTACGGTAAGTTTCTAAGAACGGATTAATCTATGATCAATCATGTGTTAATATTATCACATTTAGTTGTTTTGCTATACATATTAGATGTTAAGTAAGGTCTAGGTGAATTTTCGGGTTTTCGTCGAAAAACGCAAAATATGACAAGTCCTCTGTTTAGTTTTAGCAATTAGGATACGATCGACGGATCCTTAAACTTGGATCCGCCAAGGCTTATCGTTGGTTCCGCCATCCGCCAACCTGCGGATTTGGCGGATCCCTTACTTTGGCTCCGCATTTGATACAACTTGGATCCGCACGCTTCTCAGTAAGTTTCTAAAACTCTTTCGACTCATCCCGATTCTTAGATTTTAATTTCTAGTACCATAAAGGACTCATTCACTGATCATAAATCATCTTAGAAGGATTTAGAAACTCTTAGAAAACTAAGAACAAAATTTCCCACCAAAATTTAAATTTTTTGAATTTTAGGTGTAAGTTACCAAACTGATACAAAGAAGGAACCCTTTTTAGGGATCCGTCAAATCCGTAGAAACATCATATCATAAGATTTTCCACTATCTCCTTGTATTTACTGCAAATCCCCAATACATTACTCAACCCAAGCTCAATGGATTGACTTCCTTGATATGACCTGCACAAATCTTTGTTCCAAACCATTAGAAACCATTATGAAATTCAAAGAATATTTCCTTGCAAAATTTGATTTATCTGTTCTATCCCATCACACACAGACCGCACTTACTCCTATTAATCAATCAAATTTAACCCTTTTGAATCATTTTTCTGCACACTCTTATGTCAACTCCATTTCTATGGTTTGACTTTGTCAATAGGACAAACAACTTTATCTTGTTTCAAGTCCTGGATATTCACACTCATTTAATCCAAACACCAATTTTCATACAATTAGGAAGTATAAATTAGAACCTTAGAGATGATCATAGCACACTAAAAACTCCACAAAATTCACATATCATCTCCAGTAAGTTTTCAAACAACCTCACATGTCTAGACCATACAGACGAACGGCTAGAATTAGCGTCAGACCTTATTGGTATGCAAACCCACTTCGTAATGTAACCTTTCCTGTCATATCCACAGACACCACAACAACTCCTATTATGACTCCCATAGTCAACATATCCTCTTCTTCAAGATCAACTTCATCCGCTACTAATTCGTCTAGTACAACAACATCACCCATACACAACACTTCATCTTCTAGAATCACATCAATTATCACCACACCAATTACCATCACACCTACTGTCTCTTCACCGAATGTCTCCACAACAATTGTCTCCTCACCACAATCATCATCTCCTAAAGAAAGAATCTCATCCCCATCTTCAAGCTTACTAAATGTTCCATCACATAACATACCTACCATACTTCAACACTTAGATGAATCAATGTGGATTAATGATACAAACACTCAAGATGACAACAATCTTGACTCTAACCTCTACGACACTAGTAATTTAGAAACTAAATGGCTTGCCTCTATCATGTCATCATCAAAACAAGCAAATTCCACTCCATAGAAGTTTGTAGTATCATTGCTCTTAAGATTTTTTTGTCTCTAGGAACCTTCATGTGTAATCTTATGTTTGAGACTTTTGTCACAAACAAATTTTCAATGAATGATTATGCTTTAATATAATTAATAGTTATCTAATAGTATCTTGACACTAAAATTGATTAATCATGACTCAAGCTTGCTTACACTTTTTAGGCATACAAGATGAACACCTTTGGTTTCCTTAAGATTAGTCAATACTATCATCATAAATACTCGTGCACAATACTTTTAAATCAAAAATCACTTCTATCACCACCACTACTCCTCCGCTCGGTAATCTCTTCCATGATTTTAGCATGTATGTAAGAACCATCCACATAGCTCAAAGGACATACATTTTTGGTACACAAGCTCCAAAATAAAATGAGGTTCATTTTGAATCACATTCTTGAGCATCTAAATGTCATATATCATCCTCCTAAATATAAGCTTTCTAGATTAGTTATTTAGGACCTTTTACATTGTTGGTTTAGGACTATTTAGAATGTCTTTTTAGGACTTTTTAGGATGTCTTTCAGTACTTGTAACATCATTGTGACTTTTGTCACAAAATTTTCAATATATAGTAATATATTGAAAACCTTTGGTTATGAGTGATCAACATATTGCATATTATCATTATCCTTATATAGCTTGTTGTACTTTATATCATTGCTTTAGGTACAAATAATGATCAGACACTTACTTTGACTTTTTAAAGTCAAAACATTTAGAAAGGCTTGTTTGGAAGAACATTTCAAATGCATTTTACTTCTTCATTGAAGTTATTCATTACTAACACCTCATTTGCAGCATATCATACCCTTCATAAGTATACGTTGGTACTCGAATAATGGGGAGTATACATCGAGGGGGAGCATTTCATAAAAATTTCATATTCTAACCAATTATTTTGTAGGTTCATGCATCATTTACTTGTTACTCCATTTAGGGGGAGTATAAAACAAGGGGGAGCTATTAAAGTTCTCAAAATCGCATTCCGCTACGCACCTCTTCTTTTTGTTTCGACAAAAAGGGGGAGAAAGGATAAGGATTAAGTTTGCATAATTAGATTCATACTAAGTTATTCATAATAGTAATCAAAATTTGAATAACTCAAAACTTAATCTATATTTTTTAAAAGGACTTAAACTATATTTACTTGTTTGCTTAAAAATATACTTTAGTTTTGTCATCAACAAAAAGGGGGAGATTGTTAATACAAATATCGTACTAAAAACGTTATTTATATTTTACGATCTTTGCTTAAGTTTTGTTCATGACAAACACAAAGTATATCCCTTAAGCAAATTATAAATACTAGTTAAAGTCTTTTTCAAAACACATCTTTCATTTAACATGATCACTAATATTGTATGCATATACATAAGTATTTCCTTAAAAGGAAACTTTAAATTGAAAATTACAAAGTGACATCATGGTATACATCACAAATACAATCTTGGTAAGATTGTGTGATATCTTGATTAGATACTCAAGTTATATAGTTGACATTGGAAGATATTGATTTGACAACACAAGGATATGGAAAGATATTGAGGAGATCTCATGAGCAACATTAGCTGTCAAATCCACGGATCCAAATCTATACACAGACGGATCCCTTCTGAGGGATCCGCCGGATCCGTGGGTGGTATACCAGGTTTACCTATAAATAGCAGACTTGGCATTTGAACTAATCATCCACTTAGAAAAGAAAAACATATACATTCACTTTAGTTACTAACCACAGTAGTTATATCTATATCATTGATGTTTCTTTTGTAGCAAAGAAGATCAAGATTAACAAGCTTCAAACAAGCAGACTATTTGCAAGTTGTAGCATAGGTTCTGTGTAAACACTTTAAGTGTTTCTTATCATTTGTATAAGTTAGATCAGTGAGTGTAGTTAGTGCTTTAGTCCTCAAAGCACAAAGAGTGTAAGGGAGTGGTTGTACCCTTGTAAAGAACTCGACATCTAGCTTAGTGTCGGTAAAGTATTTAGGCGACGTTAGGTTGGTTCTGCCTAGTGAAAGAACCCGGTGTTTAGCTTAGTACCAGAAAAGGAAGTAACGACGTGTAAAGGTTTTCTCCACCTAGAAGGGAGTTTGTTTCTTAGTGAAAGATATCTCTCGAGTATGTAACTCGAGGAAGTGGAGTAGGGCAAGGATAAGGATCTCTTGCAAGCCGAACCACTATAAACACTTGTGTTATGTGGTTTGATCTTTCATCTCTTTACCTTTTTGTTTATATTGTGCGATAACTAATTTGTGATTGTTTCCTTTGAACTAACAAATAACAAAACAAATTAAACTCGAAAAACGGTGAAAACTATTCAACACCCCTTCTGTTTTCCACAAGTTAGTTTAAGAACCTTCGACCCATCGATCATTACACTCAAACCTTACAACTATACTTCACTCTTGATAATGATGGTTAACTCAATAACCTTCAATCCTCACAATCATTATACCCAATGATTATAACTACACAATCACACTAAATCCTTCATACACCAAATTATCTCTAACTCACAACTAGGATCATCCAAAACTAGAACTCTAGAACTTCATTACCTCAACCCGATTAGAGATATTACCCACAATAGGATCACATGCACACTTTCTTTTTTTCCTTTGAAATATATCATGCATCTTATTGTCATTGCAAACGATATATTAATCTAAACCGTCCTTACCTACCTTTTATCAAAGGTCAAAACCAACACTCTCCCATCTTATGGAATCATTTCCATTCGCATCTAGGTGCGTATCGTTCTCATTTTCACTTTTCTTTGAAGTATATCTTCTGTCGAGTCTATATTGTGACATAATTCGTCATAATAATGTTGACATATATCTACCTCATTTAGAGTGTATCTTTTCAACAAACTATCTTCAACACCAATCATCTTAGGTAGATAATTATGTCGTTCAAAAGGTTTGTTGGAACTCACCTTCTCAATGACAACTTGGAAGAAGTTATTCCCATAATTTCATGTGTCATTCCCATGATTGGTTAAAAAATTACACCTTAGGTTTTCGGTCAAGTTGTGACCCTATAGTGTCATTGAATTGCATTACGCATTCACATCTTTGTATCGCTCAACTTTCTTGGGCTTTCTTCTTTGTGTTTATCCTTTTGGCACACTTTCATCACGTGTCTAACCTCTAGCATACTTTGATATGCTCACATACCTCATCAAAATCATTTTTTTTTTGTAGCTACATTTCAACATAGCTTAACCCTTGCATGCCTTGCTATGTGTATTCGATCCCTATAATGTTGCTCCTATTATTTTATATATTATGTTGCACGAAGCTAACCCTTGATGTAGGAAAAGCCTTTGTAAGAATTTGATCCATGGATCCGCTAAATACTAAGGTAAATAAAAAAGGGGATTCAATCACCATAGGGGAGCATTGAGCTAGGGGGAGCTCGGGATTATTTGAATACATAGCATGGAGTCATTTTAACAGTTGTGATAGAAGACTTCACTAGGATGATGCAAGCTCTCCTTTTTAGGAAGAAAGGAAAGTAGTGTAATAAGGGCGAGTATGGAGTGAAGTGTAAACAAGGGATTTAACAAGGGAGAGCTCGAGGCAACTACCTTTTTGCTTCAAAAAAAGAGGGAGAAGGAAGTGTAAACAGGTAACTTTTACATTTTACTGTGTGTCACGGTTTACATATTTATCATCATAAAAAAGGGGGAGATTGTTAGTGTAAATATTACGATATTTAAACTAAACGGTTTCTTCGGTTTTAATAATGAAAAACATGTAACTTCTAATGCATAAAGTAAAATGCACAAGTTACTTGTAAATACAAATCATTAATGCATACTTACATCAACATCTCTCGACGTCTCAAGTATGCCTCAACAGAGTCGTTGATTTCCATCCCGACGTAAATCACTCAAGGTATGAACAAACAAATTTAAACTTGACGGATTATAAAAGAAATAAATTTTTTGTTCTAAACTTCACATTTTTAATGTGACAAAAATTTTTTCAAAAATACATTTTACAAATTATTATTAAATTAAAAAGAAATGTTTTATTTTGAAAAATTAGTTTAAAAATCCCAATAGTTATTTTTCCCCCAAATCAGCTCCAAACTTCCCCAAATAAACCTTCACCACTAAAAATAAAAACTGGAGCATCCCTTGTCTGGCACGGTACAACTAAATTTATTGGTACCGTCGAGTATTTAGTGGTACCGTCTGTCTGTAACGGCTAGTTTTTTCTTTGCCTATAAATAGTGGACCATTTTACACTTCCAACTTGATTTTTCCAGTCAGTTTTCTCTGGTCTAATCCTCTCTTATTTAGATCACTTTCTTTGATCATTTAGCGAGTTTTAGTTTGTTTCAAGAGTGATCCAATTATCCATTCAAGTGATCACCTTCATTCCTCTATTAGTGCCAGAGAAGAACACATCGTATCACAAAGATACAAAGTGTTATAGTGTTAGTGTAGTGCATTCGTAACATTCATTACGTACTTGTTGTATCTTGATATACATCAACTTGTCTATCATCTTGTTTAGTTAGTTCGTGTGGATCATTGTGATCTTGTAGAGATCGAAGAGAATTTGTGTAGCTTGTGTTGATAGTGAGTAGATCGGGTAGATCGTGTGAAGATAAGGTAGATCAGGTAGATCGTGAGTTGATCGGGTAGATCGAGTGTAGATCATGTGGATCTTGTAGCTTGTGTGATTTGTGAAGATTGGGTAGATCGTGAGTGAGATTAGTACTAGCTAGATTAGTACTCGACATTTAGCTTAATGTCGGAAAATATTGTAAGCAACGCGGTTTATGTGTTTAGGCCTCAAAACACAAGGTTTGTTATGTTGGGCCATAAAACATAACGGGTTTGGTTGTACCCGAAGAAGAACTCGACATCTAGCTTAGTGTCGGAAAATATTTTAAGCGGCGTTGTATGGTTTTCTCCGCCAAGAAGGGAACTTGTTGATTAGTGAAGTAACTCTCGAGTTGGGTACTCGGGGAGTGGAGTAGGGCGAAGAGGAGCTTCGTGACCGAACCACTATAAATCACCGTGTTCGGTTTGCGCTTTCTTTACTTATCTCTTTACGTTTATTTTTGCATTTACCGCTTTACATTTATACTTTGCATTGCATTTATATTTGTGTGTGTGGTTTGTTGCTTACTTTGTGTTAGTTGTGTTTGTGTCATGGCATGTTATTTATAATATGTGTAAGCTTGTACTATTGAGACATGCCTTATTTGTTGCTTTATAATATCTCTAGTTCTTGTAAGACTAGAGTTGATACTTTTCATATTAAGTCACACTTGATCGGATTTTTGATACGAAAAGATTCAAGTTTTTAAACGGAAACGTATTCACCACCCCCCCCCCCCCCCCCCCCCCGCGCCCCCCTCTTCTACGTTTTCCACAAAATGAATGTAGAATGAAAACTTGAAAGAAAAACGAACGACTTGTGGAAATAGAAATTATGATGATATTGTTGACAATGAAACTATAAAAAGCGGTGAAGAGACTTTTATAACTGATTTTTTTCTTATACATTGCAGATTATACTATTTAATCACTTGAAAGTAAATTTGACCAATTTAGATTTAAAAACTAATCAAAGATTTCGCTTTAAAAAAAAAAAAAAAAAAAAAAAAAAAAAAAAAAAAAAAAAAAAAACAAACAAACAAAAAAAAAACTAGAAAAATAAATTTTATATTAACGACTTTTAGGCAAATAAATTTAATAAAAAGACTCCATTTTAAACCTTCGCTTTAGGTATGAATAAAGGTTGAACCGACCTTCTTAAGCAGGTTGTGACAGATGACTTACAATGTGTTCTCAAATTTTAAAACAAAAGAAAAGAAAATGAATAGGAATGGAAAAAGAAATGGAAATGTAAAAGAAGTATTGGTTCATATGTTATTGAGATAAATGAAAGGAAAATGAAAGTAATACATTTGATACATTCTGTACCCTTGACCTGTGAAAGGGTATAAGTCATGTTTTAAGTTGGAGGAAAGGAAAATAACTTGTTCAAATTACATGTATGTCCTTTAGTTGTTATTGTCAAAACTTTTAAAAGGGGCATATCGGTCTTTAAACAATATGTATTGATGTTCCTTTTCCTCCTAAAAATGGGGTGAAAATTATTTAAGAAAAATTCATATCATTTTTTCTTTTCTTAAAAATAAACTCAAGATTATACAAAATATAAATGTGTATATATATATATATTCCTTTCCTCTTAAATTTTTAACTCAAGAACAAAGTGTTAAGGTTAAACAATGCGTCAAATTTAAGTCGATCTCATCATGTTGGCTCGTGTAGAAATTTTGGGGAAAACATGGAAACATGCGTGGATTTTAATTGATCAAAATTACTTTCATATAAGAATTTTGTTGTCCTTGTTACTATTAGTGAATCATATTTTTTTCCTTCATTTATAATTTATTGTTCATATTTTTATTTTTCATTCCTTTCAAGACGGGTCTGGTAAGCAAATATATTATCAGTCCCTCTAAGCAATCGACGTCATTGTTGTGTAAATAATTTTATTGTTCGAAGTTGTTGTTCACTTTTAACATAAAATTCTACGATCGATAGAATAAGATGATTGTGATTTTTAAAATTTTATCCTTTTGTATTGTGTTTGATGCTATACGGATTGTTTATGATAGTTTCTTGTCCAAATTATCAATGTAATTCACACATCTTCCAAAAAATTACATGTCATACTTTCTAACTTGCAAAAAACTAACAATTACATAATAATAGAACGCTTATAGAACTTGGGTGGTTTTTCAAGTGCACAAAAAAATAAATAAATAAATAAAATTAAGTGACTTTAACGTAACACTAGTAAAACTTGATTACGGAGTACTATTTAGTGATTTTTTTCTCCCAAAAATAAGAATAAAATGAATCTTTTGGCTCTAAGCAGTGCATTGAAAACCGGAACGAATCGAAGAAACCCGAAAAGAACCGAGTTCAATCAGGAATAAACCGGGAATCAGGAAAAAAACGGATCTGGGGCCTAGTTTGTTTCGAAAACTATGGCTCTAAGAACCAGTTTCACAACCTATAACATGACTTATAAAAAAGTGAATGAGGTTTTTTATGCTCATGTTATTCGAGGAGTCGAGTATGTGGCTCTGAATGTTTGTGGCCACACTGAGGTATTTTTGTAACCACTTTAACTTTATCCTCAACCACATCTACATGTGTGCTTAGTGAAATTTGAACTATAAGCGTCTTGTGAGAAGGTGGCGCGTGAAAAGGAACGTGAACATAAGGTGTCGTGTGGGTGGGGAGAGGTGTGCTTTGGTCACGAGTGATGATAATGAAGATGATGTTGCCATTGTTGTAAGATTTGTTGTTTGCGTGTGTGTTTTCATAATGTGCGGCGGTGAGAGAACGATGCTAATTATTGTTATAGGTTTTTTTTACAGATAATTGAGGTTGCTAAGGCTATTAGCAGTGGCCCGTGCAAAATCGATCGTGTATATCGATCGACCGATTTCCAACATCGATCGTCCCATTGTGGATCGATCGTGTATATCGATCGCCGGTTACATTTTTAAGCAAATCGTTCGCCAATTCGATCGATTTTGCACAAAGTTATCCTATTGATTTTAAAAAAAAACTATCCGTTTGTATTAAAAAAAAAACTTTTTTTCAAAAAACATTACCACTTTTCATCCTATAAATACTAACATTAAACCCACATTCAAACACACAATTTCAAACACAATTCAAACAAATTATCATCAATATTCATTCACCATGTCCATGTCATCATACGAGTATTTGTTTGGATCTTCGTCTTCCGACGACGACGAAGAAGTTTTGAGTGAGTTTGTGGAGTTGGCGGAGTTTGCTTGGAACGCGTATCTAGCACATCAGCCAAAACCTACAAGAAGGTACATACCTAGGGATCATTTTGCTGCACACAATCGGTTAGTGAATGCATACTTCGGCGACAACCCGATGCACGATGAAAGAACATTCCGTCGACGTTTTCGAATGAGCCGAGAACTGTTCACACGAATTGTTCGAGAGGTAGCCGATTATTCTAATTATTTTGAACAAACTAATGATTGTAGGGGCGTTCCTGGTATTAGCTCATTGGTCAAGTGTACTGCGGCCATTCGTCAATTGGGATACGCGGCCGTTCCAGATTCTCTTGACGAGAATCTGGCAATAGCCGAAACAACATCCCGTCAATGCCTCAGTAAGTTTTGCAAAGTTATCATCGAGTTATATGGTCCTGAGTATTTGCGAAGTCCCACGTATTCTGATCTTGAAAGATTATATGCTCATCACGAGCATAAGCATGGGTTTCCTGGGATGATGGGAAGCATTGATTGTACAAGTTGGGAGTGAGAGAATTGCCCGAACGGTTTGAGAGGTCAATATGCTAGAGGTGATCATGGGCCACATCCATTCATTTTATTGGAGGCGGTCGCTTCACAAGATTTATGGATTTGGCATGGGTTCTTTGGTGTTTCCGGTGCAAATAATGACGTAAACGTTTTACGTCGTTCACCTGTCTTCAATGATATCAGATCTGGGAGAGCAGCAGACCTTCAATTCGAAGCAAACGGTGTACAATATAAAAGGGGATATTATCTAACTGACGGGATATATCCACAATGGTCCGTTCTTATTAAGTCCATTTCAAATCCTCCCACGGATGATCATAAAAGGAAATTGTACAAGAGGAAGCACGAAGCAGCAAGGAAAGATGTGGAACGGGCTTTTGGTGTGTTGAAGAAGAAGTGGAAAATGCTTAAAGTTCCGGCTCGAGGGTTGTATAAAAGTGATCTCAAAGATATTATGTATACATGTATCATATTACATAATATGATCATAAAAGACAACCAGCGGGCGATATGTCCTACATGGCACCAAGAGGAGGTCCACCAACCACACGATCCGTTAAATACATTTGAAGAATCTTTAGCAATTTCTCAAGAGCTCGAGAACGCATCAACTCATCAAAACTTAAAATCTGATTTGGTCGAGCACATTTGGAGAAATCGTAGACATCATCGTCTCGCTCATGACAATGAAGACGAAGATGAGGACGATGAGGATGAAGACGATGAAGAATTTCTGTGATGTTTTAGTACTGTAATGTTTTAATTCCGTATCGTTTCGTTTATGTAATGTTTACGTTTTATTAATAAAATTTGTGTTTGTGTTAAAAGATGTTTTTTTTTTTTTTTTTTTTTTTAAATTAAAGGAAGATGATGCAATATGGGTTGCCACTGTGATGAGAGAGATGAATATAGGTTGAGGAGAGAGAATGCTGAGGTGGCAGCCGGAAAGATGATGCAATATAGGTTGCGACTGTGAGTAGCCTAACATTTAATTTTTAACACTAACTTAGCCATCAAATAGTAAATAACTATTTCAAAGTTACATCTCGGCATCTCGCTATATGTTACTAACTTTTAAAAAAGAGTCATAATATATGCAAACTTTTTTTATGTGTCATTTAAAAACACTGATACGTGTCGCACGGGCATGACACGTTACCAACATATGCATTATTTAACGTCATCAAACGAAACCTCATATCTTTAAAGAATGTTTGTCGCTATTTCATGATCTATCCGTTTTCAGAAAATGTATTCATCGTATATTATGGGTATATGTTGTCATAGGAAATTAGGATAGAATAAGTGATACGCTACAAAGAAAAATACTAAAATGAAAAGAATAAGAATAATTTTTAGCCGCACATTTTTAATAAGAGAGATAATTTTAAGGGGAGATGCATCTATTTTTATAGATGCACTTGAAATGTGTTGTTGTGGTTTCTTCTCACCATTCTTATTTTATTTATGGGATAATTACTAATATGCCCCAGTTGCTCAATGCGTTTGCTTATCCGACCCAATCTCACAAAATTCTGATATTAGATCAGGGCAACTTGTCCGACCAACTACGGGATACTACGTGTCCGACCAAAGTACGGCAGCAACTGTTGATACGATGTACATGGAAGGTATTGTTTTTTGGGCAGCTTTTACTTCTTGGGCAACCAATACATGAGCAACTGGATATTTTGGTCATTTTACATGCATTAAAATAAGGAACTTTTTATTTATATAGGTACGATTACGATTCATTAAAGAATACACATTAATACACACACATCTTCTTCTCCACAGGCAAAGCATCACACAACTACCAAATCATAATTCCTTAACAACCTGTTACCAATTTTTTTTATGTAATTGTGTAATTCGATATACCAATTAAGTTGTACAGTTGTAAAATCGTTGTTCGATCTACAGTGAAGTTGCATACAAATATCAAAGACATTTTGTCGAAGAATGAAAAGCGGGAAAGGTTGTTTAGAAACAAAGTCTTTGGTCTGTGGTTGGATATTCGGTTTTGTGATAATGACTGCCATTTGATGCATTTTGTTTTACAACATCAGGTAAAAGTTTCTAACATATCGTCCAAGTCCCCACCATTGCAATTCAAAATTGGGGATGATTTGTTAGAGTTCGGGCGTAAAGAATTTTGTTTAATTACAGGGTTTCGATTTGGTAAAGTTTGTAAAAGTCAAAATAAAACAAGTGCATTTCGTAACCGTGTATTTCCTGAAAAAAAGACAGATGGTATAAATTTTGCATATGCCACTGATTGTTTGGAACTAGTTAAAGATGAAAATAGGTTCTTAGCTGTTTCTGATGATGATGCTGTTAGGTTGTGTCTTTTGATAGTTGCTATGTTGGTGTTTATGGGTATTGAAGAAAGGAATTGTATCCCTAAGCATATACTGTCTTTGGTGGAGGACTTAGATGCTTGGAATATTTTTCCTTGGGGTGAATACATGTGGCATAAATTTTATCAAAGGACTGTGAATGTTGTTGACAGACACAGAAAAGATCATTTGGCCAAGTTGAAAAAAAACCCAAAGTTCAGTGCGACATACAATCTATACGGTTTTGCTTGGGCTTTCAAGGTATGCCATACTTACTAGTCTGTACTAAAGTTCACCACTATGGACTAAACTGTTTCTCTGCTCTGTGTCACAATATTTCTAAAGGATATGTATACCTTCGCCATATAACCATAGTTATCTTTTGTATCTGGTGTACAAAATGTTTGTTTTTGTTTTGTATACATTACTTTATTATACCAGTAATATATACCTTCGCCATATACCCATAGTTATCTTTTGTAAAAGTATTAATTTAGGTTTTTTCTATTAGATATATAGTTTATATATAGTTTTGAACATGGTTATAACCTGCACTTTGAACAACTTTTTCCACATTTTATACATTGGAAACAAACATCATATGTTTTCCAATTTATCCTGCATACATACACATCAAATTTTAAACAACCACATATCACAGATATGGATTTTGGAGAGTTATCCTAAAAGCCGCAATTGGTGGGCGAAAGACACGAAGGTCATTCCATGAGGTTGATCCGTGCTAAAGTGTATATATAAATAATATCAGACGGATACACGTGAATAAAGACAAATCAACCCTTTAGGAAAAAGGCTAACTTGCAAAAACTCACGTTTGTGATATGTGTGATACCAGGTAAGTGATTACCCGGGTCGTGTCCCAACGAGGTGTGAATGGACAATCGTTTGAGGTTTGGAATTAGAGTGACTGATGATTGGGATATGAACTTTTGACTTTATTATATTCTAATTAAATAATGAGAAACAAATTCTCAAAATAAAATTAAGATTAACACAATTTATATAAAAAACGCGAAACGAAAATTCTAATAACGGGATAAAAAAGTGAAATCTATAAAATTTAATCTTACAAGCACCAAATTATTTTTTCTAAGTTATAAATGACAAAAGAAAATTTTAGAAAAAAGATTTATATTTTTCTGACTTTTATATTTTTTATTATGAATTAAAAACAGTTTTAAACTAATTAAATTATTAAAAATACTAGAACTATTCAGAAAAATCTAAAACTTTGCTAGAAAATATTTCAAACCACACTGAAGCTAGGAAAATTAACAAGACAGTCATAGCTTATTGGAATAAGCTGTTTATAAGCAAAACAGTGAAAATAGGCTTAAAAAGGAAAAAGTGGTTAAATAAAAAGATTTGCAAAGTTTAACCAGGAAAAGTCCCTAGGGCAGTTGGTGTTGCTTTGTGATGTGAATGACCAGGGTTTGAATCCCAGTTCCTAAACTTTTGCTAATTATTTTATTTTTTTAATTTTCTTTTTGTAACTTAAAAAGCTAATGACAATAATCAATTTTAACAAAGACAACTTATTTTGAAAACCATAAATAAACCCAGAAATGAGCCAAGTACAGCTGATCAGTAGCTAAAAAAAAGATTAAGCCCAAGGCTTTTTGCTAAAAGGCTGAAAAGCTATTATTAAGCTAAGATGGAAACTGAAAAAGCAACAATAACACAGAAATAAGCACTTGATCAAATCAATTAAGCAAAAATTCTACTGAGGTCTGCTGATCTACCCTATGGTGCAGGGCAAATATGGCACTTTTCAAGCTACTGAAAAGCTACTAAAAGCTTATTCTAAAAATCAAAGAAAAATAGGAAAAGCTGGACTAGCAAGCCAAGTTTACCTGAGCCAAATTTCAGCTTATCATGGCTTATAATTAGCTAATGAAAAATCATGGAAAATCAGCTGAAAATGGAAATTTCAACTGATGCAGGCTGCTAATGCAGGTCTGAGCTAATCTGGTCCAGGCTCAAGGGCACTTAACAAGGAGCTCAGAATAAACTTAAGTGACTAAATGGAATCTAAGAACACCAAAAATATGGGCTAAAGCTGCTTAATACTAGGAAAATCTTATTTGACAAATTCAGGTTCTTTATTTGCACTAGCAGACTTAAATCCTATTTTTCTTTAAAAATATGTAAAAAGCTTACACTAACAACTCCTAGCTTCTGAATTATTCAATATCAAACTTAAGCTAAGTGCAAATGAACAGTAGTGATAGACTTTTACCCATTTGACTTATAAAGCCAAACACTACTTTTGTGGACTGATTTTGAGATTATAACTAGGAGCTACTAAATTATCCTATGATTCTAACTATTTAATGTTTTACTGACTTGATTAAGATGATATAAGCTGTTTTCAATATATGAATAAGCACTAGTTAAACTAAACCTTAAGTTGACTATTTAGACTGTTTTTGACTTTTTGGCTTTTTAAGATTTAAAACTGGAATATAAGTATCTAGCTACTACAAATAAGCACAATTATGGTTAAATAAGATACTGTTACTCTAATAAGCACTGAATTAACAGAAATAAGCAAAGGAACAGTAATAAGCTATAGGAACTTGAATTGAAAATTTGAGCTTACAATTGAACTAGCCTATAGAACAATAGAACTAGATCAGAAACAACCCTAGCTTGTTAACAACAAGCTAGAAACCAAATTTCAGCCTTCCAGAATAGCTTATTTCACCAGAAGAGCTTATTTGGTCCAAGTTTGACTTTTGTTGACTTTCATCATTTTTTGGAAACTTGAACAGCTTAATACTAATATAAACTTACACAAAGCTATGAAAAGCTTTTATAAGATTATAGGAAGGGTAATTGTGGCTTTTGAGTGATTCTTAACAACTGGAAAACTTAATACGAATTACCAAGATAACTTGAATTCTATTAAAATGAAAACTGAGTGCAATACTGAATTAAAAGAGAGTAAATAACTTAAAAATAACTTGAATTAACAACTGGAAATTGGAATTACAAAATATAAAGACTGAATAAATAAAAACGATTATTAAAAATTAACTACTTGCCTCATTAGGCTACAAAGTGTTCTATTTATACTACAACTAAGTGGGATTTATCTCTCTTGTCTTCTTCTGATCAATTTCTGACCCTTGGATTAGCTTGAGATCATCTCATTCGTTGAAACTGATTTTGGCGCCAAATTGATAAAGTGGGAAAAACCACTTGGTTCTGATGGAGTGTGATGAGGAAGAAGCATTTAATGCATCTTGGCTTGTTAGGTGGAGTGGGATAGGAGAAAGGGTGAGGTGATGGGTGGTATTGCAGGGATAAGGGCGGTGGAGATGGTGGTTTCTGGTATGGTTTAGGGCGGGTAATGGTTTTGAAGAAAGGTTTGACCGAAGTCAAACGGTTTTAGTTAAAAGGGTGGATTGGGTTTATTATTTAAGGATTGGGCTTTGTGAAATTGTTGTGGGCTGGGTTAAGGATTTAATGTGGGTTGGGTTATGTTTAGTTTAGCAGCTGGGTTTAATTAGGATTAGATATGGATTTTGGATTTAACTTTAGGGACCAATGTTGTAACATTCTGAAAATCCAAGGACCAAAGCTGCCAAAAGTAATAATTATATCCAAGGACCATTTGTGTCATTTTGGTATTTTTGGGGGATGACTAGGACTTTGACTTTGACTTTTGTCTTCACTTGATCAAATGCACAATTGTTGTCGAGTCGATCCAAAAATATTCGTTTTCGTTCTGTTTTCAATCCTTCAGTACCTGAAACACATAAAACACAAACCAAGGATATCTGCAATATATATTGGGTGTTTTAGGTCATTTTAGTGTCTATTATGGGTATAAAATGATGAGTATTTACACACTCATCAATCCCCCACACTAAGCTATTGCTAGTCCCTAGCAATCCGATCATATAAAGTAATGAAAGGATCAAAAGAATACCAAGTATACCCCGTTTTGATTTTTTACATAATGCCAGAAATTTAAACTTAGAACAAAATATATAACAAGCTTGATTTCCAAAAATGGTATCATGGAACGGGATTCACACAAAATGGGTGTCTCCAGGGAATTGTAATCGTCATCATCTTTTTTATACTCCCAACTAAGCTTAAACTCAATGCGCAAATGCTTTTGTAAAAATGCTAACAATACTTATATCAATAATCTATGTAAGCCAAAACTTAACTTTTCACTCCCACATTTATCAAGTTTAGGTGACTGTGCTTATATTCAAAATTTTGATAACAAAAATCGACGTTTTTATAAAACTTTGACTAATACTAGTTGAAAGATAGATTTAAAATTCACAACAAGCAAGCTTCAAAATTTATTGCATTTTGCAATATCATTCCATTTTATTTTCTTTTTATTTTCTCATTTTTTTCATTTTTTCATTCATTTTCATCATCATTTTTTTTTATACTTAACTTTGTGCAATATAAACTAACGGAGTTTCACGGGAACCAAGACCTTAAACTTTCCTGGAATAAAGGATCCAAGGGCCGTTACAACAGAGAGTTCCAAGACCTTAACGCCTTTCAGAATTAAGGGTCCAAGGGCCGGTGTAAGAGGGTAGCCAAGACCTAAACGCCTTCCGGAAATAAGGATCCAAGGGCCGATCTTGAACCTTAGCTTTTTATCACATACATTTATTACTTAAACTTTTACATTATTATGAAATATGCTTGTTCCGAAGTTTTAATAAAGCTTTGAACTAGTATTTTTCAAAATCGTAAAGAAAAATGATTTTGTGTGTTCAAATGTTTGAAAATAAGCACTAATTAAGTCAGATTAGTTATCTCCTGGGAGGAAAAGCCATAGATTACTTATATAAGCTCTAAAGAAAACCAACTATTCTACGCTTAGCATTTTCATTTGCACATATTGTAAAACCTTAGTCTAATAGTTAAGGAAGCAGCCAGATCAATACTCTGGCAGAGTCGGGATTCCCTTTGTTCTAACCTAATCAAGACTAAACATTTCTTCTTTTATTGCAATTTCTTATTTAAAAACGAAAAAAATTTAATATTTTGGCCAAAACAGGGGTACTAGGGCACTAGAAGGTACATATGTGACAAAATTCGCAAGAATTCCCCCCCACACTTAGAATTGAATATTGCCCTCAATATTCAAAGTACCGGCTATTATGCCGACGCTTAGAACGTAAAAAGGTAAGACTAATAGCCAAGTGTGTGAAAGAAATCTCTATTTTCACAAACAGGATTAAAAAGATATCCCTAGATAATCGTTAGAAAAAGGATAGGATATTGGGCGGCTGGATTGAAAACAGGCGCGACAATCATCACAATCCAAGGGAAACCTGCAAACAAGAGCAAAAAACAAACAAAGCACAGCACAACGGGATTCCCCCACACTTAGTGTTAGAAATAAGAGAGAAGACAGAAACACCTGCGTTTACCCATGCAATGCTAATGTTTTTTTTAACCGAGTCACTAGCTTGACTCGACCCCGAATTCATTGGTTCATGGGGAAGCAAGTGGAAGAAACAATCTCCATCTGACTTTCATTCAATGTTTTTGGATTAACATTTGGACGTATGAAAGTTCCACACCGACGAGATATCCACGGTATTTTAACAGTAGAAACTATCAGGGAAGATACCGGGGTCAAAGATAGTGTCCTCATTCCCATAGGAGAAAAGGGAAAGAGAAATCACACCATATGTGATGAAGAGAAAAAATATCATGATGATTATCAGGAAGAACTCTTCATCATTAGAAGCAAATTTGTCTTCAACGGGAGGGAGGGTTAGGATGATTTTATCAATAAGCACATTTTTATGATTACGTACACCTCCCCCCACACTAGAATCATCCTCAGGAATAAAATAGAAATGATCATATTCTGGAGGAGATATAATATGAGAGAGTTCACTGGAGAACTCCTCATGATAAAGATCATTCATATCAAAATGAAATGCATCATACTCGGGAAGAGAGATCTGAGAATGAGAAGTGGTACTGCCACTTCCCACTTCTTCCGAATGATCGATATCAAAGCAAAAGGCTTCATAAGCCGGGAGAGAAAAATCAGAATGAGGAGTGGGATTGCCACTACTTTCTTCTTTGTCATCAAAGATAAAACTCTCATATTCGGGAACAAAATCCTCGAGCTTGAGCTCCGGAGGATCTAACGGCATGTCTTTCACAACATCCATCGGGGGAAGGAAAATAATGGTTCATCAAATACCATTTTTTCTAACAAAGGAGCATCTCCCCCCGGATCATAATCAGGCTCAACAATTTCGAGCGAAATTGGAGAATCAAACAAGAATACATCGAGCTCTTCCATAGAGATATCACTTCCCTCAAGCGGAGGAGAAGGATGGGAAGAGTCAGAAATGACTGGTGCAGAATAAGGAGTGGGATTTTTAGTTTCATCCACAGAATCAAAAATTTCAACACGATAAACCGATTCCGGAGGTGGGACAAGTGGTGTGCTCTTAGAGCTAGCAATTTTCACCACTTCCGATGTGATCTCCGATTCTTGTTCATCATAGTAAAAAACACTTTTAACTTCTGTAGCACAACTTTTAAACCATTTGCTTGAACCAGGAGTAATTTTCATCGCTTTGAGCTCAACACGTTTTTGTGAAAGAATCTTTACCGTGAATCTTGAAAGTATCGAATCACTTCTTTTGGAAGCAATTACGGTATCAGATTTTTTATCAACCATAGCAATGTTGCCTTTGGTGGTTAGAGGTTTAGAGTATTGATTAATGTTAAACGTGACTTCTTCATTATCAACCCGAATGGTTAATTCTTCGGCATATACATCAACGTTAGCATGACTCGTTCTTAAGAAGGCTCTCCCCAGTATGAGTGGAACTCGAGGATCGGCATCAAAGTCTACCACAACAAAATCAGTAGGAAAATGGAACTTTCCTACTTTCACAACGACATCCTCGGCTATTCCAAGTGGACGTTTTATAGTACGGTCCGCTAGCTCGAGTGTCATGCAAGTAGATGTAAGCTCTGGAAGAGATAATTTCTCCCATACTGAGAGTGGCATAAGGTTAATGCTTGCACCAAGATCGACCAAGGCTGAGCACTGAACCATCCCCAAGAAATCACAAGGGATTAAAAACTTGCCGGGGTCTCTGACCTTTTCGGGAAGCTTTTTGAGGAGCACCGCCGAGCATTGTTCGTTTAGTGGGGTCTTTGCCATCTCAGATAACTTATCCTTGTTGCTTAGCAAACTTTTGATTGTAGATGCAAATTTGGGCATGAGAATGAGAGCATCTGCGAAGCCTATGTCAAAGTGCAAATCACTGAAGATTTTAAAGAATTTCTCCATTTGTTGATTCGTTTTGTCTTTAAGCTTCTAATCATTAAGCCTCGAAGGATATGGAATTGAAGGCTTAGGATTGGTCTTCGGAACATCGGGTTATGGAATTTGAATTTGGACATTTTGAGGTTGGACGTGTGCGGTACTTTGTGGGCTTGAGAAATGCACCTTGTCCGTTGTCAGCTCGGCCTCTCGATTCACTTCCCTCGGTGGAGGGGGCATTGGATTCGAGGGTCCATTATGCGTCTTACCACTACGAGTGGTGACGGCTTTCAACTCAGCATTGGGATTAGGAATGGTATTGCTCGGAAGTCGTCCGGAAGATGAAGAAGCTTGGTTCAGGTTCATATTCATGAAACTGCCCATCATATTCTTCAACTCATTTGTTTGACGAGACATCGTAGTATCAATTTCCTTTCTCAACTCGACTTTCATATTATTGATTTGAGTCTGCATTGAACGCATGATGGACTCAGTAATTTTCATGAAATCATTAGTCAAAGGAGCTTGATGAGGTTGTTGATAAACATGTTGATTCGGAGCTTGATAAGGCTGGTTGAAATTGTTACGGTTTGGGTTGAAATTCTGAGAATTGTTGAAATTTTGTCCTTGATTTTGAACAAAGCGATTTTGATTATTTTGATTTGGCACGGGTGGAAAACCAGGTGGTACCATAGCATTTGGTGCTCGATAATGAGTTTCAGCATGCGGTCGGTTTTGATTGTAGTTTACTGCAGCTACGGAAGCTTGGTAAACAGAAGCATCGATTGCTTGACAATCATAATACGCATGCGGGCCACCACAAGTTCCACACACTTTGTTTATGGCTTTGATTTGTTCTGGCTTATGAATTTCACTCTTAATTTCTTTCACTTCCTTCATCATGTAACGAATTGCGTCCGTGAGAGCGGCTAACTCTGATGAGTTACCGGATGAAGAAGCAGGAGTGATAGGAACATTCACTTTGTTTCGAGAAATAGGAACTTTTGATTTATTCTCGCAAATTTCAAGCACATCTTTAGGTCGACGATTCAAGATATTGCCACCGGCGGCAGCGTTTAGAGAATCTTGATCGTTTCCATTCAACCCATTATAAAACGTATTGATCTGTTGTAACTCCGTGAAATCATGATGTGGGCATTTTCTTAGGAGATCTTTGAATCGGTCCCATGCCTCTCTGAAGTTTTCATCGAAACCTTGAAGAAATCCAGAAATTTCATTTTTTAGATTAGTCGTCTTTGAAGGAGGAAAGAAATAATTGACAAATTTCTGTACGAGATCTTCCCAAGTTTCAATGGATCGAGGGGGTTCTTTTTCCAGCCAAATCCGGGCTGCCCCTTCGAGTGAAAACGGAAATAGCATCAATTTGACGACTTTTTGCGGCACATCCTTGTAATTGATTGTAGAGGTCAACTTGTTGAACCAACGGATGTGTGCATACAAATCTTCTCGTTCAAACCCGTGGAATTGGTTTGTAGACATGAGTTGAATCAAATGCGTTTTCAATTCAAAATGATCAGAGTCGATTGGTGGTAAAACGATGGCATCTCCGTAACCCTCGGTGGGTGCTTGGAGCATCTCCGCCATTGTTCGATTGTCTGCCATATTATCAATGGAATGAACAGTACGAATCTCGGGTGACTATTCGGGCAGTACAACTACGATTACGTCTTCTCGGAATATCTACGAGTTCACGTAAAGGACTTGTCGACGTAGAAGAACGAGTGCGCATGCACTAAATAAAATAATTCAATTAAAACAAGATCGAAGCAAAACACAAGGAACTTAAACCTTAAATCAACAAGCGTACGGTAGCTCTCAGAAACAAAAATGCACAGAGTGGCGGAGGAGCAAAGGTGGGCAATAAATGCTCCTTAAAAACCCGCTCCTTTCGGTTTGTCAATTTAATGCCAAACCTCCTGAAACCTCCGTTAGAGTTTGTTTATCAATCAAAGGTGAGCCGAATTCGCAAGCGACACAAAGGCAAGTTTTAAATCTGATGTTTGGGAACTTATTATGATAATACTCCAAGTTGAGGAATATTATATTGATTTTGATTTTATCTTTTATTTAACAATAAAACGGAAAATGTTTTTGGGTTTTTATTTTTATATGATAATATATATATATAAAAGAAAAGAAAAATATTTTTGTATTTTATATGTTTTATGAAAGTGGAAACTTCTGAAAGAAGGATCTCAAGTCACTAATCGTTTAGACCTAAACGATATTGTCGCAACACAACCTCCCCGGCAGCGGCGCCAAAATTTGATCCGCGCAAAAGTGTATATATAAATAATATCAGATGGATACACGTGAATAAAGACAAATCAACCCTTTAGGAAAAAGGCTAACTTGCAAAAACTCACGTTTGTGATTTGTGTGATACCAGGTAAGTGATTACCCGGGTCGTGTCCCAACGAGGTGTGAATGGACAATCGTTTGAGGTTTGGAATTAGAGTGACTGATGATTGGGATATGAACTTTTGATTTTATAATATTCTAATTAAATAATGAGAAACAAATTCTCAAAATAAAATTAAGATTAACACAATTTATATAAAAAACGCGAAACAGAAATTTTAAAAACTGGATAAAAAAGTGAAATCTATAAAATTTAATCTTACAAGCACCAAATTATTTTTCCTAAGTTATAAATGACAAAAAAATTTTAGAAAAAAGATTTATATTTTTCTGACTTTTATATTTTTTATTATCAATTAAAAACAGTTTTAAACTAATTAAATTATTAAAAATACTAAAACTATTCAGAAAAATCTGAAACTTTGCTGGAAAATATTTCAAACCATACTGAAGCTAGGAAAATTAACAAGACAGTCACAACTTATTGGAATAAGCTGTTTATAAGCAAAACAGTGGAAATAGGCTTAAAAAGGAAAAAGTGGTTAAATAAAAAGTTTTGCAAAGTTTAACCAGGAAAAGTCCCGAGGGCAGTTGGTGTTGGTGTTGCTTTGTGATGTGAATGACCAGGGTTCGAATCCCAGTTCCTAACCTTATGCTAATTATTTTATTTTTTTAATTTTCTTTTTTCAACTTAAAAAGCTAATGACAATAATCAATTTTAACAAAGACAACTTATTTTGAAAACCATAAATAAACCCAGAAATGAGCCAAGTACAGCTGATCAGTAGCTAAAAAAAAGATTAAGCCCAAGGCTTTTTGCTAAAAGGTTGAAAAGCTATTATTAAGCTAAGATGGAAACTGAAAAAGCAACAATAACACAGGAAAAAAGCACTTGATCAAATCAATTAAGCAAAAATTCTACTGAGGTCTGCTGATCTACCCTATGGTGCAGGGTAAATATGGCACTTTTCAAGCTACTGAAAAGCTACTAAAAGCTTATTCTAAAAATCGAAGAAAAATAGGAAAAGCTGGACTAGCAAGCCAAGTTTACCTGAGCCAAATTTCAGCTTATCATGGCTTATAATGAGCTAATGAAAAATCATGGAAAATCAGCTGAAAATGGAAATTTCAACTGATGCAGGCTGCTAATGCAGGTCTGAGCTAATCTGGTCCAGGCTCAAGGGCACTTAACAAGGAGCTCAGAATAAACTTAAATGACTAAATGGAATCTAAGAACACCAAAAATATGGGCTAAAGCTGCTTAATACTAGGAAAAGCTTATTTGACCAATTCAGGTTCTTTATTTGCACTAGCAGACTTAAATCCTATTTTTCTTCAAAAATATGTAAAAAGCTTACACTAACAACTCCTAGCTTCTGAATTATTCAAGATCAAACTTAAGCTAAGTGCAAATGAACAGTAGTGATAGACTTTTACCCGTTTGACTTATAAAGCCAAACACTACTTTTGTGGACTGATTTTGAGATTATAACTAGGAGCTACTAAATTATCCTATGATTCTAACTATTTAATGTTTTACTGACTTGATTAAGATGATATAAGCCGTTTTCAATATATGAATAAGCACTAGTTAAACTAAACCTTAAGTTGACTATTTAGACTGTTTTTGACTTTTTGGCTTTTTAAGAGTTAAAACTGGAATATAAGTATCTAGCTACTACAAATAAGCACACTTATGGTTAAATAAGATAATGTTACTCTAATAAGCACTGAATTAACAGAAATAAGCAAAGGAACAGTAATAAGCTATAGGAACTTGAATAGAAAAGTTGAGCTTACAATTGAACTGGCCTATAGAACAATAGAACTAGATCAGAAACAACCCTAGCTTGTTAACAACAAGCTAGAAACCAAATTTCAGCCTTCCAGAATAGCTTATTTCACCAGAAGAGCTTATTTGGTCCAAGCTTGACTTTTATTGACTTTCTTCATTTTTTTGAAACTTGAACAGCTTAATACTAATATAAACTTGCACAAAGCTATGAAAAGCTTTTATAAGATTATAGGAAGGGTAATTGTGGCTTTTGAGTGATTCTTAACAACTGGAAAACTTAATACGAATTACCAAGATAACTTGAATTCTATTAAAATGAAAACTGAGTGCAATACTGAATTAAAAGAGAGTAAATAACTTAAAAAAACTGGAATTAACAACTGGAAATTGGAATTACAAAATATAAAGACTCAATAAATAAAAACGATTATTAAAAATTAACTACTTGCCTCATTAGGCTACAAAGTGTTCTATTTATACTACAACTAAGTGGGATTTATCTCTCTTGTCTTCTTCTGATCAATTTCTGACCCTTGGATTAGCTTGAGATCATCTCATTCGTTGAAACTGATTTTAACACCAAATTGATAAAGTGGGAAAAACCACTTGGTTCTGATGGAGTGTGATGAGGAAGAAGTATTTAATGCATCTTGGCTTGTTAGGTGGAGTGGGATAGGAGAAAGGGTGAGGTGATGGGTGGTATTGCAGGGATAAGGGCGGTGGAGATGGTGGTTTCTGGTATGGTTTAGGGCGGGTAATGGTTTTGAAGAAAGGTTTGACCGAAGTCAAACGGTTTTAGTTAAAAGGGTGGATTGGGTTTATTATTTAAGGATTAGGCTTTGTGAAATTGTTGTGGCTGGGTTAAGGATTTAATGTGGGTTGGGTTATGGTTTAGTTTAGCAGCTGGGTTTAATTAGGATTAGATATGGATTTTGGATTTAACTTTAGGGTCCAATGTTGTAACATTCTGAAAATCCAAGGACCAAAGCTGCCAAAAGTAATAATTATATCCAAGGACCATTTGTGTCATTTTGGTATTTTTGGGGGTTAACTAGGACTTTGACTTTGACTTTTGTCTTCACTTGATCAAATGCACAATTGTTGTCGAGTCGATCCAAAAATATTCGTTTTCGTTCTGTTTTCAATCCTTCAGTACCTGAAACACATAAAACACAAACCAAGGATATCTGCAATATATATTGGGTGTTTTAGGTCATTTTAGTGTCTATTATGGGTATAAAATGCTGAGTATTTACACACTCATCAATCCCCCACACTAAGCTATTGCTAGTCCCTAGCAATCCGATCATATAAAGTAATGAAAGGATCAAAAGAATACCAAGTATACCCCGTTTTGATTTTTTACATAATGCCAGAAATTTAAACTTAGAACAAAATATATAACACGCTTGATTTCCAAAAATGGTACCATGGAACGGGATTCACACAAAATGGGTGTCTCCAGGGAATTGTAATCGTCATCCTCTTTTTTATACTCCCAACTAAGCTTAAACTCAATGCGCAAATGCTTTTGTAAAAATGCTAACACTACTTATATCAATAATCTATGTAAGCCGAAACTTAACTTTTCACTCCCACATTTATCAAGTTTAGGTGACTGTGCTTATATTCAAAATTTTGATAACAAAAATCGACGTTTTTATAAAACTTTGACTAATACTAGTTGAAAGATAGATTTAAAATTCACAACAAGCAAGCTTCAAAATTTATTGCATTTTGTAATATCATTCCATTTTATTTTCTTTTTATTTTCTCATTTTTTCATTCATTTTCATCATCATTTTTTTTTTTTTGTTTTATACTTAACTTTGTGCAATATAAACTAACGGAGTTTCACGGGAACCAATACCTTAAACCTTCCTGGAATAAAGATCCAAGGGCCGTTACAACGGAGAGTTCCAAGACCTTAACGCCTTTCAGAATTAAGGGTCCAAGGGCCGGTGTAAGAGGGTAGCCAAGACCTAAACGCCTTCCGGAAATAAGGATCCAAGGGCCGATCTTGAACCTTAGCTTTTTATCACATACATTTATTACTTAAACTTTTACATTATTATGACATATGCTTGTTCCGAAGTTTAAATAAAGCTTTGAACTAGTATTTTTCAAAATCGTAAAGAAAAATGATTTTGTGTGTTCAAATGTTTGAAAATAAGCACTAATTAAGTCAGATTAGTTATCTCCTGGGAGGAAAAGCCAAAGATTACTTATATAAGCTCTAAAGAAAACCAACTATTCTACACTTAGCATTTTCATTTGCACATATTGTAAAACCTTAGTCTAATAGTTAAGGAAGCCGCCAGATCAATACTCTGGCAGAGTCGGGATTCCCTTTGTTCTAACCTAATCAAGACTAAACATTTTTTCTTTTATAGCAATTTCTTATTTAAAAACGAAAAAATTTTAAAATTTTGGCCAAAACGGGGGTACTAGGGCACTAGAAGGTACATATGTGACAAAATTCACGAGAATTCCCCCCCACACTTTGAATTGAATATTTCCCTCAATATTCAAAGTACCGACTATTATGCCGACGCTTAAAACGTAAAAAGGTAAGACTAATAGCCAAGTGTGTGAAAGAAATCTCTATTTTCACAAACAGGATTAAAAAGATATCCCTAGATAATCGTTAGCAAAAGGATAGGATATTGGGCGGCTGGATTGAAAACAGGCACGGCAATCATCACAATCCAAGGGAAACCTGCAAACAAGAGCAAACAACAAACAAAGCATAGCACATCGGGATTCCCCCACACTTAGTGTTAGAAATAAGAGAGGAGACAGAAACATCAGCGTTTACCCATGCAATGCTAATGTTTTTGTTAACCGAGTCACTAGCTTGACTCGACCCCGAATTCATTGGTTCATGGGGAAGCAAGTGGAAGAAAAAATCTCCATCGGACTTTCATTCAATGTTTTTGGATTAACATTTGGACATATGAAAGTTCCACACCGACGAGATACCCACGGTATTTTAACAGTAGAAACTATCAGGGAAGATATCGTGGTCAAAGATAGTGTCCTCATTCCCATAGGAGAAAAGGGAAAGAGAAATCACACCATATGTGATGAAGAGAAAAAATATCATGATGATTATCAGGAAGAACTCTTCATCATTAGAAGCAAATTTGTCTTCAACGGGAGGGAGGGTTGGGAACACCCCATTTTGTCCACACCTATCACACGACTAACCTTCGGGACGAAGTTCAAAATTAGGGGTAGATACAGTAGGATCCCACGAAAATCCTTTATGATAATCCTTGTTAATTAATAATAACCTCGACTTACTGTTTACCAAAACCCATTTTTGCGGGAAAATTTAAAATTTTCTTGATATATTATTTTCACCACGTCACGATATCATAACAATTATCAATTAACGACCCTAGTTTTCGACATTCTTTACGGAACATAACTAGTACACAAGGATTAATAGCTCACAAAAATCACTAATTACACTAATCATTACATATCATACTTACTTCACAACGACTAATAGTTCACAAAATCGCCATCTACACAATTTACAAATTATAGTAAAACTAATATATCTATAACTTAATTACATAATTACACAAATCACATTTCACTAATATAAACCAAGCAGATTAACTGCTCAGCCAAACCACACGGATCAAAGCCCAATCCTTCGCCCACTGTTCAGGCCCAACATTGCTATCCAAAATCCACACGATCCAGGCCACACCAAACTCAATTTTAACCTTATGATTTTAAGGAACTCGACCAGCCACACGCCCCCAAAAGCGGCTTGAGATCTTCCCAATTTTAAACACAACTATTATACATTTTTGAACCACCTAACTGCCCTCCCACCAAGGAAACTAGTATACACATTATTAGCTACTAACACGAACATTTAGTACGTATTCAGAGGCCAAAGTACTTGGACGTTTTACATCTACTCGACTTGTATAAATTTCCACAAAATGAACCACTTAGAACCGGATTTGCTTTAACCTTGTTCTAACAGTCATGTATGACCAATTATAAGTTGTTAAGTATAATTATCACCAAAATCTCACAAGGACTCAAGCTCATGCACACACAAAAACTAGACTCGATGCATAAGGTACAAAGAATGTCGACATTCCCTTACTACCTACCCACTCCCACTTGCTTCTATAGTTCTATTGTCAGTAAAACTATCTTAGGTGTCCCATTACCTACAGTGCTATCAATGATTGAGTGAAAACAAAACGTGGGTAACTTCCTCTCTATAAAATCCTACCCTTCTAGCCATTTGCAATACCTACCTTTCACTCCTTCTACTCTCACAGTACACTTTACAAAACCAGAAATGTATATTACACTTTAGAAAAGCAAATCTAGTAAGAACTAAAACCTTAAAAACATGCATTGAGCTCGCTAAAAGCCCACTGCCTACTTTCTCTTTGTGTTATTATTCGAACACAACTGTCATTCCCTCACCTCTCACCCTCATCTCCTCTACCTACTTCTCCTTCCCTATCGCCTGTTGAACTCCCTAAATAACTAAGGGCACTCACCCCTCTCTCGTTGGTTCGAAGAAAATAAGTATAGCAACGTATATGTTAACTCATAAGGAGTTGTGACTCGTTCGTGTGGCCTAGCTAGTCATTTTCACGACTCTTCACCACCTTTTCAAAGGTGTAGTAAGTACCTATGCCTTCTCGTACTTTCATTTCTCACGACCACGCTTCATATGCATGCATACTTCATTGTATATTCGAACGTATTATTTTACTTTTGTATCACTAGTATGTGCAATAAAGTTTACAAACCCACTCTACTGTGAAGGTTTAAAAATCACAACACACACCTCATTTATACGTTTAAAATATTACCCACATCCATGCATCATTTGTTTCCACTTGAACGTATAGCAATTTATTTATTTTAAGAACATAGCAACCCATTTTGAATCATGTGCATTATCGAACTTACTTTGTGAAGACTTAACAGTCACCTCACAACTCACTTTCACAACTAAGATAACACCCCATGCATGACTTTTATAATCCATCCGATCGTATAAAAAGATAACAAATTCTTTCATGTATGCAACGTATTGTATAAACTTTAGTAACTCGTAGTATGTTGAGATAGACTAGAAAAATCTATTCACGACACATTATAACGTTTACAACCTTTAAAACTAAAATCAAAATGGTTCGTAAAGAAATAAGAAGTCAAAACGGGTAGAAACACTTAGTCTTATCCCAAAGTATTCCTTGTTAAAATATCGCTCAACTAGTCCACTATCTACCCCAGTTATTTCGATTTCTCACACAAAACGTATAAATATTTTTGCACAAATCGAAAGTCGACCTAGCTAACTACATATTTCATTCTGTAAGGTTCCCCCCATAAGCTCAAAATATCGATCGAACTCATCCATTTGAAACTGCATGTCGCTACTTTTAAAAATTCAATTTCAGAAAATTCAAATGATTTCCCGAGGTGGGCTAAGATTTGAGCCCAACAAGAGTTTGCGTTAGAACAGCCCACTAGGCCTATATAATATATTTTTAGAACCACAAAAATAGCCCAAGTCCAAGCCCAAAACTATTTTCATGCCCTCGCCTCTCGATTTCTTAACGGGCCTATGTATATTTCGTTAATAAGTCCAATAAGCTAAAAATAAGGTATTTTCAGAAATAAGCAGTGACTTAAGCTTTAATAAGATTGAATAAGCTCCATAAAATTTTAGATAATTTTTCCCATGATTTTTGTACGAAAAGGACTAAAAATGTAACGCGCTGTGACTTGAAGGACTAAAACTGCCAACCTGAGAAACTTATGGACTGAAGCTGTGAAAACAGTTGACAAAGGACTTAAATTGACATATCATTGAACTCCGAGCCTTATGTGGATATACGGACAAATTTTGGACTATTATGGACTTTGGACTTAACCGAGGACTAACGACGTAACGCAATCGCAGTTAGAGTAAAAAGTATAAAATCTGAAAAGGGCAAGGACCTATTTAATTGTACTGACATTCTTAGTTTATTTTTCATTTTGCACCCTTCACTTCATATGCATTTTACATTTTAAGTTATGCATTATTTTAAAGTTTCGTTATTAGAAATATTAGCGACTTCACTTGCATATTATTTCAGCATATTTCGAGAAAGTAATATTTTAGGTCGATTAAGATAAGAATCAAGATAATATTATAGATATATCATATTTTTAACTTGAGGCATTTTAAGCATATCACACTCACATCACCGATCAAATCGTTATACGATTTATCCTTTCCACATTCGTTATTAGTTAGACTCTTAGACTTCGCTTATACTCAGGTCTCGTATTGAAGAAGTTTTCGTGATCGTTTACTTGGTCTTAAAATTTCGTCTTGTCAGATACGCTCCAGGTGAGTCGTGGCCCCTCCTATTTTAATACTTGTTTTTAAAAATTCTTTTGGGGGAGGTACATGCTTTAACTGTTTTATATTACTTGAAAACTCTTATGATTTACTCAAAATCATCAACTATGCTTTACATGTTTGAATCATACTTGAAAGGAATACATGCTCATTATATGTGCAAATGGTCTGTTTAGCTTAAACACGGAACTTGGAAGATAACATTTTTAAACTACTTGACGTAATATGATACTGAGACTCATTGTATGCATTCATATAACAAATGAATGGACTGTTACCTTACTATGATATTTCTACATTTCACTAGAAATAATTTCCAAGACTAAAATTACGCATAATTCATGCACCCTGAAACCTATATTGCCTAAGTTTACTTTATTGCCATAAAGTCCCTTGATCATGAGCCATTAATCACTGCGGTGAGCGCGAATATAGTGAACAGCTTCAAAACCTGTTAGAGGCTGACGACCTATCCCACTAAATACTTGGACGGAATGCCTATATGGTTAGTCGTATTTAGTCGCGATGCACTATATTTGAGAAAAATAGGAATTGGCAAGTCACCTATTACATGAGGGCAAAACTTTCGTCATTAATTTGATGAACACTCCGTTTTCTGGTACAATGTTAACGTTTTGCGTGTCATGAGGCTTAGGGCAATATAACTTTATGAATATATGAATGTTTCATATATATATCCTAGGATACAGCTGTATTTAGTAGACCACCACTTTACACTGATAGATTTCAGACTCTTGATTATTAATTTCACTATGTGTTATGATTATGGACCCTGTACTTGAATTTTAACTGTCATCATATGTGACTTAAATTAGAATTCTACAAAAGACAACCCAAAATGCTTGGTATATCGTTACATTTAAAAGCTGACTCAACAGACTATATCGAGCGTATAACAACGTAGCTCATCTGCATTTATAACTTGGAACTTATGATTTTGGAGATCATACATGATTTGCTTGTGGATTTTTATACAACACAACTGGCTATTATTTCATGAAGAATTATTATTTACTTCGACAATCACTATACACCTTTTAAATTCATTGAAAGAAAGTTATGTTCAAACAAACTCCACGAACTCACCAACCATTGTGTTGACATTTTAAGCATGTTTATCTCAGGTAATTAACGGAGCAGGACAAGACACGGAGCGGGCATCTTCTACTCTGATAAATAAACTGGTGTAAAATCAAATATGTCATTCTTTCCAATTTATCACATTTTCTCATGGGATTTTCAAATCGAATAATTCATTTTTGTATCAAAAATATTCTTTTGAATGACATATAACTTTCAAAACGCCCCCTTCCGGGCCGTTTTCTGAAATTTAAACCTCGATCCTCACCGTAACACCCTAATGACTTTTCCGCTGCCACAAACCAAATTAGGGGGTGTTACAGATTGGTATCAGAGCCTATGGTTTTAGATAATCAAATGTTTTAAAACATTGAACTATAACCACACTTTTAAAATAAATGATTTCACACCTTATCACCTTATGCCTTCCGTGTCTGCAGACTGTCGTGCTCAATACATTACTTACTAAGATTGTTTTGTACTAATCTTTACAAGCTTGATGTATACTCTTCACTCATTACACACTGCATTAATTCACACTCAATGTTACATCTTGAACGTATAAATACTCATAATTATTATTTTCGATTGCTACAGTAACATGTCTTCCCTACCAGTTGACATCGCTAAGACTACCTCTCCTACTACCCATGTATCACCTAGCTATCATATTACACCAAATAATGAAGATCCTTATGTACAAATGTCACAACCTCAACCCGACATAGAACTTACTCAGAAATCATCTTCGTCATCACCTACTCACTCACCTCCACGCCAGAAACTTAGGAGAGCAACTGAATCCTATTCAGATCCGATTGGTGGCCAACCAACATTTGAAATTGGACAAAGTTCACGTCAAGAAATGACTTGGGAAAATATCAACCTAAATTCTCCCTTACCTAATACCTCAGATTTCTCCATGCCGGATGTCCCAAACAACGTATCCTCACCCAAATCTCCTGACTACAATATAGACACCCGAGACCCCATATGGATTCACCTTCACCAACACACCAACATACTAAACGCTCACTCTAAACAGCTAAAAGAGTTACAACCATTACGATTCGAATGGTATGACCGTAACATTGATACCCTGTTCAAGAGGACTGATGCTGAAAGACGAGAAGTGTTTGGTGTAGGAGTGAATATTGGTAATATGAAAGACAATTACGAACAGGAACTTAGAAACTTGGATGCCAGAACCCGCTGTTTTGGTAGAGGCCATACTCAAACCCACATTAGGATTAAAGACATTGAAAGAGCATTATGGTTAGCTAGAGACGCAGCAAGGACCCAAAGCCAAAAGATTGCAGCCTTGGAAAATATGTTAGCTAATCAGATGAATGCATGCCAAGAACGTTTCTCAGCCATGGAAGCTGCACAACTGGATCTTGAGGCAGAAGTTAGACGTCTACGTCAGAGACGTAACTGATCTTAAGTATCGTTGTTGTACTAAATAAACCAAATAGTTTTGGTTAGTAGTTCATGTAGTTCCAATAATTCTGTAACTTTCAGAGCTTGTACCCGACTTTTAATGTGTAATGGTTTTCTTTCCGTTATACTCCTCTATTATAAACAAATTCCTCCCACCGAATCTTATTATGATGCTATAAGTGCAAAGCGCCAGGCAGAACCTTACCATTTACTACTCTCGTAGGTAAACAAATAACCTACATAAATCAATGAGACATTAATAAAAGACCTTGTGTTGGTTGTTTAGCAAAAATCGATCAAACAAGTTATTAGAGTTATGTCGATTTTGATGAATGTATTCAAACTTACTATGACATTATTGGTGATTGTACATCAAATATACCTCGACTAAACAATAAATCATAGAATACCAAGAACAAATATTAAGAAGAAAGTTTGATGAATGAAGAGAAAGTTGTTGAACTTCAACTTTTGTAAAAGAATCCGTTTGTTCCTTAGCAATCCCATATCAATAGATGATTATTATTTTACGATGCTACCCAGACACATCGTATTTCTATGAACCTCAGTTGGTTTGATTATGTATTAAGATCACATTGTTAGCAATAATATGCAAATACCTTATTATTTGAAATTATTCTAATGATAAAGTGAATACTAAATCAGTGTTTCTTGTTGTAGTCATTGAAGATGGCCAACATGAGCAACAACCATACCCCCTCAGCACTTACCACAACCATGACTCCTAAAACCATCGGGGAATTTGAAAACAATATCATTACAGTAGTGCATGAAATGACTAAAATAGTTCATCCGAGAAACAACGACATAGACAAGAAAGAGAAAAGAATGGCTAAACCTTGCAAGCGTAACCATGAAAGTTTCATGGGATGTAGGCCAGTTTGCCTAAAGAATTCAAGAAAAATAGCCAAACCTATCCGCACATGTGCCCAAAGGATTAGGCAAGATTTTGCACTTAAGAAAAATAACCAAAAGCGAAAACTCAAGAAGGAAAGGACCTTTATCCTCAACGAATGCGAATTTCACAACGACACCTGTATCCGAAATCACCTACAAGATCGCATCGACTACCAACGTCAACAAAGGTCCAGACAAGAAGTCGGAGAGAACAACCTAACAGCCCTTACTACTCGGGACAACTACCATGGGAAGCAACCCTTGTGTCAGAAGTGCAAGATGCATCATACCGGACAATGCATTGCAAAATGCGGGAAATGCCGGAAAACAGGCCACAAGACGACTGATTGCAAAGTTATGGAAGGAAATGAGCAACCCTCATCCATAAAATGCCACGGATGTGGTGGAATAGGGCATTACAAGAGTCATTGCCCAAACTACAATGTCAACTGGAAGGCCAAGATGGATGCAAGAAAATGAAGACTCGTTAAAAGGCCCCAGTAGTACCAAAGAATGACCTCTATATTAAGCAGATGAATGGATTCTGTAACACCCCAACCCGACAAGGGTAAAGATGTCACGTTAATGGTTTCAAATCAGATCAAACAAAGCATACTTCAATAGTAATACAATAAATTTCAAAGGTTACAAATGAAATACTAACATTACAAGGTTAAAATGAAACAAGACTAAATACTACGTCTGCAAATGCAATCCTTCTAATGACTTCTACTTCAGAGTAACTATCAAGGTCTTCTAAGTCCAAGAGTCTCTTCACTCATACCCAAACCCGTCGTCCTGCTTATTACCTGCCGCACACGAAAAGAAAACGTGCGGCTGAGCTTAAAAAGCTCAGTGAACAGATACATATACAAAGCAATGATAATGAAACAGATATAAGATATAGTGCGCTGGGAAATATCAGAAGGTATAAACAATAAGGATGATCAGAGGAAAATAGGATAGTCATCTACCACGAGCCCAGAAACAGATCATATCATATCGTAACCATAAATCTTCATAATCATATAGAGGGGAGACCTCTCAGATAATCAGATAATATGAGGGGTGTCCTCATTCTTTAAATGGAGTAGCTAGCTCCCAGATATATGTGAAAGGCGTGTATTGCACACAGCACCAGTCACCAGACAAGTCATATCATATCAGATTAAATCCACTAAACAGATCAGATCTAGGATTGCAATCCATACGCCCCCCAGAAACATATATAATCCATAATCAAGTAATGCGCATATCATAATCAGAATGGGGACGGTGTGAGGAATCACTCACCCACACATGAGTCATGCCAGTGGTGCATCACAGACACGGCCAGGTTACCTTCCTGGCTAGGTAACAGAAAAGTGGCTCGGGTATCAAACTAAGAGTCAAGTATCATATCAAATCAGAGTGTCATATCAAAAGGTCCCTATCAAATGGGTTCATAATAGATGGTTCATAACAGATATATCAGATGTAATGCCAAAGGTCCAAATCAGAGTTTACCAGATCAAGGTTCATATTAAGTAATCAAGTCAAGGTTCAGATCAAAAGTTCATTTCAAAAGTTTCTATCAAAAGTCCATTTTAAACAATCCTTTATTCATGATTTTCATAAAACAATCCTTTAAAGTAATTCTCATAAAATATTCTTTCAAAAAGGTTTTTCCTAAAAATTAGTCTTCCAAGAATAGTTTTCATAAAAGCTAGTAACATTTATATAAAAATGGTTTTGCCTCATTTATAAACCTCTTTTAAAATAGCTTTTCTCAAAACATTTCCAAGATATAATTAGAAAAGGTTTTCATAGCATAGCTTCAGATCAGAAATCATATCAGATGGAATCATAGAGAAGGTTCAAACAAAGGGAATCATGGCAAGGAATCAAATCAGAAACTAACGGATCAGAATACGAAAGAGATCATGAGAAACCTTAAAAGAAAGGTCAGAATATCTGTACCTTATGCCAGTAGACAGACAAATAAAAGATGGATCACAGAAAACGGAAAGTCACTCCTTCTTCACCGAACCTATACAGATTAACGATCACGTATTATTTATATGCTCATTTTATAAGTTTACCACTTCTAGTTATTAAGATTTCCCTTTTATGGTTCTTTCTATTTTTAGCGATTTTCTATTCTTAGTAACCTGCCATAGTTATTAAGTTTCTCTATTTAATAACTTTTAGGGTTATAATTGACAATTAAGTAAACATAAAGGTTAATCATGACCAATATAGTAGTTTATTGTTTATTATGACAATTTAATAAAGTTTAGGGTTATAAATGTAAATTATCAAAGTTGAAGGTTTAAATATGTCAAATGTTAACTTTAGGGTTTATATTGTAAATTGATATCAAAATGACCGTTTTAGACTCCACCGTTTCACAATTTATAAAATGCATTCTCGATAATATTTTAGACCGCAATTATGTTACTACATCTTAACCTCTTTCCGATCACGGCCTAAAGTACTCACTCATGAACCAAATTAACCCGACCCATACTTTACCCCTACGTACACACACATGCATATAAAAACTCACCCTTGTTACAAACCATGCACGGCATACACCTATACTTACTCAATTCTTGTTAACATATACATGCCATGTGACTAATTCAATATTCACTTCACTTTGTTTAACAAGAAAACATACGCATGCCTCCTTCAATATTAACGTGTAAAAGATTGTTTGCAAAGCTGAACTTGATAATCAATACCTACAACTCACATATACATATACACGACATATATTATTTGACCTACATCAACTCTATTCGACCAGGACCTAAATTAACGAAACTCAAAACAAACCTAACTCTTTACTTCGTTTCCAGATCTGATCATACACCCTTTTATATGTTTAAATCTCATTTCAACATGCATGTTTAGACCTTATAAAATGACCCACACGACACACATGCAGACACAACTTAATGAGCACAACTTATCACATAAAATCACACATACTCAACCTTTATACACAAATAAATACGCCTGTCCCATCCCTATTTCTTTTGCTTATATCCAGATTCTTAGTCAATTATTTGAGATCAACGTTTGTGTTGGAAGACCAGATCAAATGCGCATGCACGAAAACTGATTCAGAAGGAAAACAGAAACATAGATCAACATGCATATTATCCCGTTTTCATTATTTCATGTGGCCAATATTTATATGTTATTCGTATTTCAGATTGACGAGACAAACGCTTAACGCTTAGACAAGATTACGATCGTATAACATGTTTTATCTTTGGATTATATCTTATATGTGTGCCGTACGAATGATAAACACAAGAGAGTATGATGATACCTAAAAAGGCAGCATATCGAGACCAAAAGAAAACAACAGGAACCCACGAGTCGATCGAACCCAAACCAGTGCCACACGAAAACCAATCACCACACCACTTTTTAGAACCTTCGTACTTCTTATTCTTGGGAGCAATGAGGCTGCCGTCTTGGATAAAATTTTCTAGGGTTTTATGAGTGAGATCTAAGTGTATAATTTGAATGATATAAAGGAGTAAATAAAGGGATAAAGGCTGGACTTGTGGCCGAGTAATATGGAATCACGAGGCCCATTCCTACTCAAATATTATTGTTTATATCCTAGGTGTAATGTGTAAAATTTTAAATAGCATTTGTCAGTTGAGATGTTGCTATCTTCCTTCACACGTATGAATTAAAAAAATAGTATCATGTTGGCTATGATTGATCCGGATTTCATGGAGGTGATTGGACTAGTCATAGTTGTATTTTGGAACCTCTTATTTATTTTGCATAGCAAATAAAAGGAGTATTAAACATGGGTGATTAAATTTTTATATAGCTTAGGTTATGGTCTTTTAGTGTCTTGTATCTTCTCAAGTTATCATGCTTGGTTATTTAAGTCGTGTTCATATACAAGGTTCAAATTAGCGACGGATTTTAGGAACCATATTTTTAGGTTATTATAATTCATATTTATATTATATAGTTTAAGTGTTCCAGAAAAATTCAAATTAGAGGGGTAATTTAGGGATTTCAACTGAGTGGAAAAATGAGGGTTTTACAACTCTTCCCCTCTAAAAAAAAATTTTCGTCCTCGAAAATTGAAGTGAAGTGAAACGGAAAACACAACGGACCGTGAACGAAAATGTGAATGACTTGTTTCTCATGACTCTATCTTGTTGATCAAAATCGCTTCGGCTTCCTCAGAAAAGACATACCATACTGAATCCAGATCAAAAGAATAATATACCAAATGTAACAGATGATAATCATATTCTCTCCGAAGAGATACTGGGAATTCGTAGGATTTGATGAATATGCCGTCCACAGAATTTTATTAAACAAATCAGATGAGAACGCACAGAAAACTGATGGTTTGATATCATCAAACGGAAGAAAGCTCTACAACAGAACTTAAGATTCTTATCGAAAGTACAGAGGTCAGCAAAACGCGTGTCGAGAATCCAGACGTATCAAATAGTATAATGGTGAAAGAAAATTAAACGCATCGGTAGAATGAACCTAAAATCTCACTAACACAGACAATCTCCAACAGCTATCAAAATTCTAAGGCTTCTAAGGCATTCCTCGAAATATCCTATGCCCACAACAAGTGCACGTTATATGATGTAAGTATTATCACGTTGGCCAGACGTCATAATACTGGCATCATATAAATATGCCCTCATGATGGTCATACTTTATCTCAAAGTCGTAATCAAAACAACCTCTCTTAATCCACCTAATCATTCTACAGTCTCAGAGGTCATCAAAATCAAACAACGTGACTAAAAGAAGAACGAAACTACTCGCAAGAGTAAAAGGGGACTTCCAAAATGTCTTTCAGAATTAAGGTACGTCGTTAGTAGCGTCAATCATTTATCATTCACCAAGATCAACTCAGCCAAAATAAGTGGTTGTTTCAAAAATCCGCCCATTTCTGGACATAAATCCCAATGTTCCTTCCACGATTCGTCAAAATTCGCATAACAAAACCATCAGCCTACATATGCTGAATGAACACAGAACGGAATTACTAATAGAGAGCCTAAATCATTCAAAGGATCTTTGTCATCAGGTAACGAAAATCTAAGTAGGTTAAGAGGAAGTGAATTACGTCATCCATAGCTTCATCCTTCACAGAATCAACTCTTCTAAACATAAAAGGTCATTTTCCAAAATTCGTTCATTCAAAACATCCAATCTCTTCAAGTCTAGTTAATCTGTCTTCGTTTGCCCATCAATCGGGAAGTGAAACCAAGATCGGAAACTGGTGTCTGGGTCGTCGAGCCTCCTGCAGTTCTTCTTGGAATGTGATGGAGTGTTGTGGATTTCTGGCACGATCTTTCAGTCTCTCCATCATACAGTCTGCTTCTGCTCTCAATTCATCTTAGTACAACCAAGATGAATAGGGAAGTGAGACTGTACGTCTTCATCAGCTCCAGGTTCGCCATCTTGACTAGATCTTCTACACCGTCCACACGTCTGTATCGAAAGGAATGTCTTCACTCTTTAGGGTAGCCTCCGTTGTTGTCAACTCCAGGTCAGGCAAAGAACACCGTTGTCTCACAAACATCAATCTCTCAGAATACACAAATGATCGTCAAATTTCTAACAAGGTGCAAAAGTGATTTACATGTTCTTCCTCGTCTCGGAATGTATCATTAAGTCATACAATGACCATATGCCCAGTACTCATGGGAAAATATCATCTATCAAATTCACCAAGATCGTCAGAGCTTTAGCTAATACTATTAGCGTCACTAACCGTCATAGCAGTCGTTTGCGAATACGGAAGGCGATTTCAAGAATAAGATCAATTCATCAGAAAGGAAACTTCGCGCTCTGAAATTAAACAAACACATAGTCGTTTCAGGGTGGAGGAATATTGGCTCCTAACAGTAATACGGTTCAGCTTCCATACATATCTCCTGTCATCATTCTTCTTTATCGCGAACAAAACTGAAATACGCCAAGAAAATGCACTTAAGCAAACTTACTTCACACTCCGGTGGAAAACTTGATGGTTCAATCAGAAATCGTGTTTCAGAAATTTTAGGGTGCCAAATAGTGTTCAATACCAGGTTCATGTTCAGAAAACTCAAGGTGCCAAAAGGCTTCTACGATGAGGTTCATTTATTGGTGTACAAAATGGTTTCTAGGAAAACTTCATAACCGTGAAAGTAACACACGCGTCTCCAGAGTAATAGAGATAGCAAGGGTTAGACAATTGGTAATCGTAGTCGTAAGTTCAAAATTGTTGCAAACGCCAAAAGTGAGACATAGAAAGGTAGTTGTCAATATTTGACTGATCATCCCACAATTTCCTTGTCAGAATAAAATCGAGTTAACTATTCAAAGAAAGACGGTTCGCAAATCATAGCTTTATCATTCAAAAGTGAGGGGGAAATCATTCTTATACTCGTGGTTACATACCAAAAGGCTTAGAACAGAGATGGGTGAAACGAAATCAAATGGTGTCGGAAGATCCATATATACTTATTAAAAGAAAAAGACAAATAACAAAACATATTCAGTACGTCATTGCCATGTAGGTTCTCAGAGTGCCCGAAGAGGCGTCGTGCAAAGCATAAGCTTTCACTTTCCAAAGGTGGTATCAACAGGATCTAACCAAAAGCAAGGCACGAATCAGAGTGATGCGGAAACAACGATAACTAAACAGATGCCTTATAGTCTACCCATTCCTCTCTGGTCAAACTCAAGTCCTTATAGGGAAATCTTAAAGCAAATTTTCAAGGTTATCTTACGAGCGCCTACAGGGAAAACTTAGTGGTCCTAACATGCACAGGTCAAGGGTAAATCTATTACGAATCGCAGCCTGTCTCTCTGATACCATAATTGTAACACCCCAACCCGACAAGGGTAAAGATGTCACGTTAATGGTTTCAAATCAGATCAAACAAAGCATACTTCAATAGTAATACAATAAATTTCAAAGGTTACAAATGAAATACTAACATTACAAGGTTAAAATGAAACAAGACTAAATACTAAGTCTGCAAATGCAATCCTTCTAATGACTTCTACTTCAGAATAACTGTCAAGGTCTTCTAAGTCCAAAAGTCTCTTCACTCATACCCAAACCCGTCATCCTGCTTATAACCTGCCGCACACGAAAAGAAAACGTGCGGCTGAGCTTAAAAAGCTCAGTGAACAGATACATATACAAAGCAATGATAATGAAACATATATAAGATATAGTGCGCTGGGAAATATCAGAAGGTATAAACAATAAGGATGATCAGAGGAAAATAGGATAGTCATCTACCACGAGCCCAGAAACAGATCATATCATATCGTAACCATAAATCTTCATAATCATATAGAGGGGAGACCTCTCAGATAATCAGATAATATGAGGGGTGTCCTCATTCTTCAAATGGAGTAGCTAGCTCCCAGATATATGTGAAAGGCGTGTATTGCACACAGCACCAGTCACCAGACAAGTCATATCATATCAGATTAAATCCACTAAACAGATCAGATCTAGGATTGCAATCCATACGCCCCCCAGAAACATATATAATCCATAATCAAGTAATGCGCATATCATAATCAGAATGGGGACGGTGTGAGGAATCACTCACCCACACATGAGTCATGCCAGTGGTGCATCACAGACACGGCCAGGTTACCTTCCTGGCTAGGTAACAGAAAAGTGGCTCGGGTATCAAACTAAGAGTCAAGTATCATATCAAATCAGAGTGCCATATCAAAAGGTCCATATCAAATGGGTTCATAACAGATGGTTCATAACAGATATATCAGATGTAATGCCAAATATCCAAATCAGAGTTTACCAAATCAAGGTTCATATTAAGTAATCAAGTCAAGGTTCATATCAAAAGTTCATTTCAAAAGTTTCTATCAAAAGTCCATTTTAAACAATCCTTTATTCATGATTTTCATAAAACAATCCTTTAAAGTAATTCTCATAAAATATTCTTTCAAAAAGGTTTTTCCTAAAAATTAGTCTTCCAAGAATAGTTTTCATAAAAGCTAGTAACATTTATATAAAAATGGTTTTGCCTCATTTATAAACCTCTTTTAAAATAGCTTTTCTCAAAACATTTCCAAGATATAATTAGAAAAGGTTTTCATAGCATAGCTTCAGATCAGAAATCATATCAGATGGAATCACAGAGAAGGTTCAAACAAAGGGAATCATGGCAAGGAATCAAATCAGAAACTAACGGATCAGAATACGAAAGAGATCATGAGAAACCTTAAAAGAAAGGTCAGAATATCTGTACCTTATGCCAGTAGACAGACAAATAAAAGATGGATCACAGAAAATGGAAAGTCACTCCTTCTTCACCGAACCTATACAGATTAACGATCACGTATTATTTATATGCTCATTTTATAAGTTTACCACTTCTAGTTATTAAGATTTCCCTTTTATGGTTCTTTCTATTTTTAGCGATTTTCTATTCTTAGTAACCTGCCATAGTTATTAAGTTTCTCTATTTAATAACTTTTAGGGTTATAATTGACAATTAAGTAAACATAAAGGTTAATCATGACCAATATAGTAGTTTATTGTTTATTATGACAATTTAGTAAAGTTTAGGGTTATAAATGTAAATTATCAAAGTTGAAGGTTTAAATATGTCAAATGTTAACTTTAGGGTTTATATTGTAAATTGATATCAAAATGACCGTTTTAGACTCCACCGTTTCACAATTTATAAAATGCATTCTCGATAATATTGTAGACCGCAATTATGTTACTACATCTTAACCTCTTTCCGATCACGGCCCAAAGTACTCACTCATGAACCAAATTAACCCGACCCATACTTTACCCCTACGTACACACACATGCATATAAAAACTCACCCTTGTTACAAACCATGCACGGCATACACCTATACTTACTCAATTCTTGTTAACATATACATGCCATGTGACTAATTCAATATTCACTTCACTTTGTTTAACAAGAAAACATACGCATGCCTCCTTCAATATTAACGTGTAAAAGATTGTTTGCAAAGCTGAACTTGATAATCAATACCTACAACTCACATATACATATACACGACATATATTATTTGACCTACATCAACTCTATTCGACCAGGACCTAAATTACCGAAACTCGAAACAAACCTAACTCTTTACTTCGTTTCCAGATCTGATCATACACCCTTTTATATGTTTAAATCTCATTTCAACATGCATGTTTAGACCTTATAAAATGACCCACACGACACACATGCAGACACAACTTAATGAGCACAACTTATCACATAAAATCACACATACTCAACCTTTATACACAAATAAATACGCCTGTCCCATCCCTATTTCTTTTGCTTATATCCAGATTCTTAGTCAATTATTTGAGATCAACGTTTGTGTTGGAAGACCAGATCAAATGCGCATGCACGAAAACTGATTCAGAAGGAAAACAGAAACATAGATCAACATGCATATTATCCCGTTTTCATTATTTCATGTGGCCAATATTTATATGTTATTCGTATTTCAGATTGACGAGACAAACGCTTAACGCTTAGACAAGATTACGATCGTATAACATGTTTTATCTTTGGATTATATCTTATATGTGTGCCGTACGAATGATAAACACAAGAGAGTATGATGATACCTAAAAAGGCAGCATATCGAGACCAAAAGAAAACAACAGGAACCCACGAGTCGATCGAACCCAAACCAGTGCCACACGAAAACCAATCACCACACCACTTTTTAGAACCTTCGTACTTCTTATTCTTGGGAGCAATGAGGCTGCCGTCTTGGATAAAATTTTCTAGGGTTTTATGAGTGAGATCTAAGTGTATAATTTGAATGATATAAAGGAGTAAATAAAGGGATAAAGGCTGGACTTGTGGCCGAGTAATATGGAATCACGAGGCCCATTCCTACTCAAATATTATTGTTTATATCCTAGGTGTAATGTGTAAAATTTTAAATAGCATTTGTCAGTTGAGATGTTGCTATCTTCCTTCACACGTATGAATTAAAAAAATAGTATCATGTTGGCTATGATTGATCCGGATTTCATGGAGGTGATTGGACTAGTCATAGTTGTATTTTGGAACCTCTTATTTATTTTGCATAGCAAATAAAAGGAGTATTAAACATGGGTGATTAAATTTTTATATAGCTTAGGTTATGGTCTTTTAGTGTCTTGTATCTTCTCAAGTTATAATGCTTGGTTATTTAAGTCGTGTTCATATACAAGGTTCAAATTAGCGACGGATTTTAGGAACCATATTTTTAGGTTATTATAATTCATATTTATATTATATAGTTTAAGTGTTCTAGAAAAATTCAAATTAGAGGGGTAATTTAGGGATTTCAACTGAGTGGAAAAATGAGGGTTTTACAGATGAATGGATTCCTGCTGTAAAATAAATAAACTCTAGTCTAGGACTATCTAAGTTGTATTTCCATTTGTATTTACCTTAGGTACGAGGGATGTAACCTAAGTGTAACAGTTATCTTTCTACCGTGTGAAAAATCTACCTTGAAAAATTTCCATGATAATAAAAATCTACGTCTATTTCCATTTCCATTACACCTCTTTACTCATAATCGATATGTAACAATACAATAATAGTACCTCAAGGAATTAATTAATTTTATTGTGATCAAACCATAAGTTGTTACCACATTGTAAGAAATTCTCACCCAAAACCTAAGTTTATATCCAGAATGTCCAAATGCCATCTTAGAAATTTCTGACTTATCCTCGAAAAATGAACAAAAACTTTATAATTTTTTTAAATAATCAGAGGATGTCCGACTTTGTGACGGAACCATTAAAATTGAAAAAGGTAAAACTCTTTAAAGAAGCATAAATGTCATAATGACTGAACCAAGCATTACATCATTTGGTCCTCAATTATACATAGCCTAGCTAACTATGTATAATTCAGGAAGAATCATGTTATAAATGGGACAGTTATATGTTCGAAGCTTTTAATAACAATTTTCATTCCAAAAAGACGGAATCTCGAGACAAAATAATTTGTTCATAAACCTCACTTTTAACCAACCCCAGTCAGATCTACACTGGTCACCCCTCACTCTATTATACGAAGTCGAGAAGAATACGAAATTAGGAACTATAAGAATTCACAACAATATTTGGAAAACACAAATAACACAAATCTTATTAGAAACCATGGAAGTTAATACATAGCGAAATGATTAGCATCAGAAGTGCTAATAGTACAATAAACACAATATAAGGCATAAAGTCTTCAATAGGTTGGTCCGCCATAGAAACAAAAACCACTACCAACCCAACGATAGCAAGAGCCACCATAGGATGAAGCACCTTAATTATTCTGGAAGACGGAAAAAAGAGAACTATTGGAAACGATAACTAAACATAAAGACACAAGATATTTTATTCCACATTCATTAAGAGTTACATCGACACACAACAAAGATACATTTTAACAACACTACTCGAGATCCTCACCCCAAGAACTTATTCACAAAAATCGCTAAAATAGTGAGGGGTACGATGAACACCAAAGATGCGATGAAGTAGTCGGAGTTTTCATCAGGGAAGAAGGCCAGATACACGGCAACAAGAACAATGTACACGGAGGCGATAATAATGGCGATCGGTGGCATGTTTTCGGGGAAGAAGTCGAACGAAGGGGATGGAGCAAAAAGGTGAAAAAGGAAAAAGGTAGATAAGGAATATAAGTGGAGTGAAAAAGGTGAAGTGGGGAGGAAAAAGGGGAAAAGTAGATAGGGTATTTATAGGAAAAAGTACCCGTTATTTTACTATTTACGATCATTAAAATTTCAAATCACTACCATTTAAAATCCACTAGTCTCGACCGTTAATTTCACTATTCGTAGCCTATAAATTAAATTATTGACCAAACATTCGAATTTATTTCTTCTAGTACGAATAAACCTAGTTGGATCTGGTCTCTTTGATACTCAAATAAGAAATCTCTCGACAACATCCTCTATAAACTCTCATCTCTGAACACCCCATTTTGTCCACACCTATCACAGACTGAACTTCGGGACGAAGTTCAAAATTTAGGGGTAGATACAGTAGGATCCCAAGAAAATCCTTTATGATAATCCTTATTAATTAATAATAACCTCGACTTACTGTTTACCAAAACCCATTTTTGCGAGAAAATTTAAAATTTTCTTGATATATTATTTTCACCACGTCACGATATCATAACAATTATCAATTAACGGCCCTAGTTTTCGACATGCTTTACGGAACATAACTAGTACACAAGGATTAATAGCTCACAAAAATCACTAATTACACTAATCATTACATATCATACTTACTTCACAACGACTAATAGTTCACAAAATCGCCATCTACACAATTTACAAATTATAGTAAAACTAATATATCTATAACTTAATTACATAATTACACAAATCACATTTCACTAATATAAACCAAGCAGATTAACTGCTCAGCCAAACCACACGGATCAAAGCCCAATCCTTCGCCCACTGTTCAGGCCCAACATTGCTATCCAAAATCCACACGATCCAGGCCACACCAAACTCAATTTTAACCTTATGATTTTAAGGAACTCGACCAGCCACACGCCCCCAAAACGGCTTGAGATCTTCCGAATTTTAAACACAACTATTATACATTTTTGAACCACCTAACTGCCCTCCCACCAAGGAAACTAGTATACACATTATTAGCTACTAACACGAACATTTAGTACGTATTCAGAGGCCAAAGTACTTGGACGTTTTACATCTACTCGACTTGTATAAATTTCCACAAAATGAACCACTTAGAACCGGATTTGCTTTAACCTTGTTCTAACAGTCATGTATGACTAATTATAAGTTGTTAAGTATAATTATCACCAAAATCTCACAAGGACTCAAGCTCATGCACACACAAAAACTAGACTCGATGCATAAGGTACAAAGAATGTCGACATTCCCTTACTACCTACCCACTCCCACTTGCTTCTATAGTTCTATTGTCAGTAAAACTATCTTAGGTGTCCCATTACCTACAGTGCTATCAATGATTGAGTGAAAACAAAACGTGGGTAACTTCCTCTCTATAAAATCCTACCCTTCTAGCCATTTGCAATACCTACCTTTCACTCCTTCTACTCTCACAGTACACTTTACAAAACCAGAAATGTATATTACACTTTAGAAAAGCAAATCTAGTAAAAACTAAAACCTTAAAAACATGCATTGAGCTCGCTAAAAGCCCACTGCCTACTTTCTCTTTGTGTTATTATTCGAACACAACTGTCATTCCCTCACCTCTCACCCTCATCTCCTCTACCTACTTCTCCTTCCCTATCGCCTGTTGAACTCCCCAAATAACCAAGGGCACTCACCCCTCTCTCGTTGGTTCGAAGAAAATAAGTATAGCAACGTATATGTTAACTCATAAGGAGTTGTGACTCGTTCGTGTGGCCTAGCTAGTCATTTTCACGACTCTTCACCACCTTTTCAAAGGTGTAGTAAGTACCTATGCCTTCTCGTACTTTCATTTCTCACGACCACGCTTCATATGCATGCATACTTCATTGTATATTCGAACGTATTATTTTACTTTTGTATCACTAGTATGTGCAATAAAGTTTACAAACCCACTCTACTGTGAAGGTTTAAAAATCACAACACACACCTCATTTATACGTTTAAAATATTACCCACATCCATGCATCATTTGTTTCCACTTGAACGTATAGCAATTTATTTATTTTAAGAACACAGCAACCCATTTTGAATCATGTGCATTATCGAACTTACTTTGTGAAGACTTAACAGTCACCTCACAACTCACTTTCACAACTAAGATAACACCCCATGCATGACTTTTATAATCCATCCGATCGTATAAAAAGATAACAAATTCTTTCATGTATGCAACGTATTGTATAAACTTTAGTAACTCGTAGTATGTTGAGATAGACTAGAAAAATCTATTCACGACACCTTATAACGTGTACAACCTTTAAAAATAAAATCAAAATGGTTCGTAAAGAAATAAGAAGTCAAAACGGGTAGAAACACTTAGTCTTATCCCAAAGTATTCCTTGTTAAAATATCGCTCAACTAGTCCACTATCTACCCCAGTTATTTCGATTTCTCACACAAAACGTATAAATATTTTTGCACAAATCGAAATTCGACCTAGCTAACTACATATTTCATTCTGTAAGGTTCCCCCCATAAGCTCAAAATATCGATCGAACTCATCCATTTGAAACTGCATGTCGCTACTTTTAAAAATTCAATTTCAGAAAATTCAAATGATTTCCGAGGTGGGCTAAGATTTGAGCCCAACAAGAGTTTGCGTTAGAACAGCCCACTAGGCCTATATAATATATTTTTAGAACCACAAAAATAGCCCAAGTCCAAGCCCAAAACTATTTTCATGCCCTCGCCTCTCGATTTCTTAACGGGCCTATGTATATTTCGTTAATAAGTCCAATAAGCTAAAAATAAGGTATTTTCAGAAATAAGCAGTGACTTAAGCTTTAATAAGATTGAATAAGCTCCATAAAATTTTAGATAATTTTTCCCATGATTTTTGTACGAAAAGGACTAAAAATGTAACGCGCTGTGACTTGAAGGACTAAAACTGCCAACCTGAGAAACTTATGGACTGAAGCTGTGAAAACAGTTGACAAAGGACTTAAATTGACATATCATTGAACTCCGAGCCTTATGTGGACATATGGACAAATTTTGGACTATTATGGACTTTGGACTTAACCGAGGACTAACGACGTAACGCAATCGCATTAAGAGTAAAAAGTATAAAATCTGAAAAGGGCAAGGACCTATTTAATTGTACCTCCCCCAAAAGAATGTACCTCCCCCAAAAGAGTTAAAGCATGTACCTCCCCAACAAAAGAATAAATTCTTCAATGGCGTGAAGCATTACTTTTGGGACAATCCCTACTTGTTTAAAGTGTGTGCGGATCAAGTCATCCGGCGGTGTGTTCACGGCCAAGAAGCCATTGATATTCTTAAGGCTTGCCACAATGGACCCACCGGGGGACATCATGGCCCGAACTACACCGCCAAAAAGGTGTTTGACTCCGGTTTCTATTGGCCCACAATTTATCGTGATGCCTATGACTTAGTCAAATCTTGTGAATCTTGTCAACATCACGAGAAAATCTCGTAAAAAGATGAAATACCACAAGATGTCATTCAAGTTTGCGAAATCTTTGACGTTTGGGGCATTGACTTTATGGGGCCATTCCCGTCTTCACGAAGGAACAAGTACATACTCGTGGCTGTTGATTACTTGTCTAAATGGGTTGAAGCGAAAGCACTCCCCACCAACGACGCCCAAGTAGTTTGTAAATTTTTGAAATCTCTCTTTGCTCGGTTTGGAACTCCCCGTGCTATCATTAGTGATTAGGGTACGCACTTTTGCAATGACCATTTTGCAAAGGTCATGCTTAAGTACGGTATCACTCACCGTCTTGCTACCGCGTATCACCCACAAACCAGTGGACAAGTGGAAGTTTCCAACCGCGGTTTAAAAAGAATATTGGAAAGGACCGTAGGTGAAAACCGTGCATCTTGGTCGGATAAATTATATGATGCACTTTGGGCCTTCCGTACCACTTACAAAACACCCATCGGGTGTACTCCTTACAAGCTTGTGTACGGAAAGGCGTGTTATCTACCGATCGAGCTCGAACAGAAAGCCTATTGGGCCTTGAAGCATGAAAACTATGACCTTAAGTCTATGGGTGATCACCGGAAGGTTCAACTCAATGAATTAAATGAACTTCGTGATCAAACCTAGGAGAACTCTTTGATCTACAAAGAAAAGTCAAAGAAGATTCACGACTCTAAAATCAAGAACCGCGTTTTCAACGTTGGTGACCGAGTCCTTCTTTTCAATTCTAGATTGAAGATGTTCTCGGGAAAACTTAAAACCCGTTGGACCGGACCATTCACCGTTGCCAAAGTTTTTTCTTATGGTATCGTTGAGTTATCTCAAACCGACGGACCAAACTTCAAGGTGAACGGTCATAGGTTGAAGCATTACTTTGGAGGGGACATACCACCCATGGTTGTCCCGGATCTCCAAACTTTCCCCATGGACCAATGAATTCGGGGTCGAGTCAAGCTAGTGACTCGGTTAACAAAAACATTAGCACTTCATGGGTGACAACCCATGTTTCTGATTTCTTTCTATTTTCTAACACTAAGTGCGGGGGAATTCCTCTACTGTGCTTTGTTTTATGTGTTGTTTGTTCTTATTTTCAGGTTTCCCTTAGATCGTGATGTTTGATGCGCCTGTTTTCAATCCAGCCGCCCAATATCCGATCTTTTTTCTAACGATTATCTAGGGATATCTTATTAATCCTGTTTGTGAAAAATGATTTCTTTCCCACACTTGGCTAGTAGTATTACCTTTTTACGTTCTAAGTGTCAGCATAATAGCCGGTACTTTGAATATTGGGGGCAATATTCAATTCTAAGTGTGTGTGTTTGGGGGGGGGGGGATTCTAGCGAATTTGATCACATTTCTACCTTCTAGTGCCCTAGTACCCCCGTTTTGACCAAAATTTAAAAAAAAATTGTTTGTAAATAAGAAATTGCATCAAAAAAAAAAGTGTTTAGACTTGATTAGGTTAGAACAAGGGGAATCCCGACTCTGCCAGAGTGTTGATCTGGCTGCTTCCTTAACGATTAGACTAAGGTTTTACGATTTGTGCAAATGAAAATGCTAAGCGTAGAGTAATTGGTTCTCTTTAGAGCTTATATAAGTAATCTATGGATTTTCCTCCCAGAAGCTCCTAATCTGAACAAATAAGTGCTGTTTTCAAACTTTTGAACGTTAAAATCTTTTTGTTATGCAAAACAAATTTTTATACAATTTTGATATAGAGTCCGAGTTCAACTTTTTATTTAAATTTCTGAGAAAGCATACTTTCCAATACCAAAAAATAAATAAATAAATAAATAAATAAATAAATAAAAAATGAAAAAATGAAAAAGAAGAAAAAAAATGGAATGATATTGCAAAATAAGAAAATGGAATGATATTGCAAAATGAAATAAGTTATAATGTTGCAAAAGTATAGATGTATATGTTGTTTATATGAATAAATGTAGGAAACTTGCTTTTTCTTAAATTTAAATCGAAAGTTGAACTAGTATTTGTCATTTTTGTCATAAAGGTTAAACGGTAATTTGGTAGATTATTGATTTCAAAGACCCCGAAAGCTCCGGTACTATTCTCTGTGGGGTGTCAAAAGCCTGGTCACCTAAAACCAACTGGTTTGGGATGTGCTGAGAAGAAAGCCGTTACATGGAGTGATCTCACCTTTGAGTCTCTAATCTCTAAATGATCGTTTGTTGTAATCTATTTAAGTATTTAATATTAACTAAGTGGGAATATCTAAAATCTTTGAAATCGAAATCCCGCTGATTCCAGTACTATTCTCTGTGGGGTGTCAAAAGCCTGGTCACCTAAAACCAACTGGTTTGGGATGTGCCGAGAAGAAAGCCGCTACATGGAAAAGACCCTTTTTGATCATTAGATTTTCTAGGTTCCCGATAAATTAGTATTTGACTTAAACAAGTAACATAGCATAATAAATGTCATTTTTTGCGGTCAAAATTTTGAAAATGTGCACACTCACCTAACTTCTTGAATAATCGTGGGAGTGAAAACTTAAGTTTCGGCTTACATAGATTATTAGTATAAGTAGTGTTAGCATTTTACAAAAAACATTTGCACATTGAGTTTAAGCTTAGTTGGGAGTATAAAAAAGAGGATGACGATTACAATTCTCTGGAGACACCCATTTTGTGTGAATCCCGTTCCATGATGCCATTTTTGGAAATCAAGCATGTTATCTATTTTTGTTCTAGTTTAAATTTCTTGCATTGAATAAAAAGTTAAAACGGGGTATCCTTGGTATTCTTTTGATCCTTTCATTACTTTATATGATCGGATTGCTAGGGACTAGCAATTGATAGTGTAGGGGGATGATGAGTGCCTATTTACTCATCATTTTATTCCCATATAATACATAAAAAATGCTAAAAACGGCCAAATATACCAATTTATACTACAGATATCTTTGGTTTGTGTTTTTATTTATTTCAGGTACAAAGGGTTGAAAACAGAGCGAAAACGGACATTTTTGGACCGACTCGACAACTTTTGTGCATTTGATCAAGTCAAGACATAGTCAAAGTCAATCCCGAGATTTAGCCTTGGAATGAGCTTGGAAAAACGAACACGAAACCAAAACATATTTTCACCATTTACCCTAAACCTAATTTCCTAAAACTAATTACCTTAACTTAAAACAAATCCAATCCTATTTTAACCCAAAACCAAATCCAGCCCACTAACATGTTGGGAATAAAATGATCAAAGTCAAAGAGCCTGCCAATGATGAGAAGAGCCTGCTAGTTGATTTTGAACAAGTATGAAGATGTTCTACCAGTACCTTCTGGGTAGAAGGTACTGCTGATTGATGAAGAGCCTGCCAAGCTTATGTCAAGTCGATTAGATATTTTGTAATAGATATTTAGTTGAATTATTAGTCTTTGTACAAAGTTATACGTTATGTAGAAGTAGATTAGTCTTCTGTGGTGACAGAGGAATATTATCAGAGTTGTACATGGGTAGTTGTATTTAATTGTAGGCGCACATAATAGTCAAAGTATAGTATAATACTCTTCCACTTGACAACATGTAATAAGATATCCTTATCTTATAAAAGGATATCTTAGTCACTACTTCATGCATGCATCTTTCACAACCAATAACCAAAAACAAACTATCTCTCAAGTAACTTAGTTACTTAAAATCACAAATCCTTTACAATCAAAGATTCAAGATTACTTTGTAATCCTGGTGATATTTAGATCATCCGTATTATTTCATCAATAATATTGAATCGTTTTGTGTTAACCAAAGTTGTGTTATTTGTTCATTACATTCTCACGTTTACTTAAACTCACCACCTTGTGTTCTTTTAAAGTGTGTTGTAGTAGATTCCGCATGCTAAACACATTCAATACATAAATATCTCTCAAACACATTACTAAGATTCATATCCCAAGTGTTTGAACTTCAAGAACAACAACGTTCCACAAGTGGTATCAGAGCCAGGTTTGATATTTACTAATTTAAAAGAAAAATGGATGTTGAACATATTCAAACCAATGTTGCAGCTAAACTTCCATTACTCAAGCAAAACGAGTTTGAAATGTGGAGACTAAGGGTTGAACAATTCTTTCAAGTGCAGGACTATGCACTTTGGGAGATCATTGAACAAGGCAATTCATTTAAACCCCAAATCACCACTACAACAGTAAATGATGCTCTTGTAACAAGAATACAAGAACAACCATCAAATGCAGATGAAAAAGTTCAGAAGAGAAATGATCTAAAGGCAAGGAGTATGTTACTGATGACTATTTCAAATGATCAACTTCTGATCTTTAACAAATACAAAGATGCCAAAACCCTTTTTGAAGCAATTGTGGCTAGGTTTGGTGGTAATGATGCTACCAAGAAAACACAGAAAAACACTTCTCAAACAACAATTTGAGAACTTCACAGCCACAACCAATGAGTCTTTGGACAGTATGTTCAATAGACTTCAGAAGCTTGCAAGTCAGTTAGCCATCCATGAAGTGATGATAACTCAAGAAGACCTAAACTCTAAATTTCTTAGAAGTTTACCTTCAAAATGGTCTATGCATGTCATTGTATGGAAGAACAAGTCAGATATTGACCAGATGAGTCTCAATGATCTCTACAATAATTTCAAAATAGTAGAGCATGAAGTAAAGAAGACTACTGGGTCAAGTTCAGGAAATATGGCTTTTGTTTCATCCCCAAGCATCTCAAAGGTTGATAATGAAGAACAAGGTAGCAGAGAAGAAGGTACTGCCAATACAACCTTTGGTACTGCTAGTACTTCTGGTAGTACCAAATCCATATTAGATAAAACAATTGGGTGTGCTTTTCTTACATCTCAGCACAATGGGTCCGTATTATCATTTGAAGACCTTCAAGAGATTCATCCTGATGATCTTGAAGAAATGGACATAAAGTGGCAACTTTCACTTTTAAGCATTAGAGCCAAGAAGTTGATGATGAGGACTGGCAAGAAGATTCTGATAGATGGAAATGAGCCTGCTGGCTATGATAAGTCAAAGGTGGAGTGTTACAACTGCCACATGAAAGGTCACTACTCTAGAGAGTGTAGAAGACCTAAGAAGCAGGATAACAAGGGTAGAGGGTTTGACAACAGAAATAAAGAAAGCTTTGAGAAGAAAGGAAACTTTGAAAGCAAGAGTAAGGTTGTTGAAGTTGCTGAACCAAAAGCAATGGTTGCTATAGATGGCATGGGTTTTGATTGGAGTTTCATGGGTGAAGATGAGTCAACTTCTGATGAATTGGCTTTGATGGCATTCTCCACTCCTGAGGTACAAACTATCAAATGTTCTAATAATTGTGAATCTCTTAAAGAATTAGAAATCATAAGTAAAGCTTATGATACAGAAATTTTAGAACATAGAAAAACCAATCAAACCTTATCTGACCATAAGTGTGGTATGTCCAAGCTAGAAAAACAAATCATTCACTATAGAGAAAATGAACTCACATTTTCTGATGCTAAAGGTGCTCTTAATAGACAAATATATTTGAAAGATACAGAAATTGAAATGTTAAGGACTGAGTGCACTAAAGTGACTTTGGCTAGAGATAATATTCAACTGACTGTTACTAAATTGGAACTAGCTTCTGAGTGTACTAGGAGCATAGTAGAGAATCAGATGAATAAAAGAATAAAATCAGGGATAGGATACAATGAATGTCCACCTCCTTATAGAGGAATTCCATGTCCTCAAGGTAGTGATCTTGTTGTATCAGGTTTACATGAATTTGTTAACAAACCATTGGCTAAACCTGTAGTGATAAGTGAACCTTCTGAGAGTGCTAAGAATGTTCCACTCTCTAAGGTGCTCACTGATAAGAGACCAGATGTCCTAATTATTGAGGATTGGGTATCTGATGATGATGAAGATCAGACTATTCCTATCAAAGGAATCAAAGTAGGACCAACTAGTCCTAAGAAAGTAGAAGTTAAAGCTAAGACTAAAGCTGTTTTGAAGACAGTTGAAAGTTGTAAAAAATGTAATAACAAACCTAGGGGAAGCCAAAGAAATTGGAACAACCTTAAGTCACAACAATTAGGTGATGACTTTGTTATGTTCAATAAGGCTTGTTATTATTGTGGTAGCTTTAATCATCTTCATGCTTATTGTAATAAATGGGTTTCTGGGAGTAAAACAAAGTCTAAAACAAATGTTACTCACCCCAGAAAAAGTTTTGTTAAGTCTAACACTACAAAAGATAATCATACTGTTAGACAACATAAGCCTGTTATTACAAAACCAACTGAAAAGGGTACAAGAAACACTTTCAAAAGTGTACCAAAAGTTGAGAAAAGTCCTATTCAAAAGATAAATGTGGTTAAAACAAAAATTTGGACACCAAAAACCAAAGGTCCTGCTAGACCAAAAGGTCCTGCTAGACCAAATGGTACTGCCAAAATTGGTATTGCCAAAATTGGTACTGATAGACCAAAGACCACACAATGGATTAGAAGGGAAAGTGCTGTTAAGTCCTCAGCATGTTGGATTTGGAAAGCAATCCAATCCAAAGGTGCATCAACAATCCTGAAAAGGTTTGATTTCATTGATGCAAGAGGCAAACCCAAGTCTGTCATGGCTTGGGTACCCCAAGGAAACTAATGTGTTTATTCATGTGCAGGAACATTCATCTGATATTGAAGATCAAGGATATGTTGATAGTGGATGTTCAAGGCACATGACAGGCAACATGTCATTCCTCTCAGACTTCAAAACATTTGATGGAGGATATGTTACCTTTGGGGGTGGAATAAAAGGAAAGATCACTGGTAAAGGTACTATCAAAACCAGTAAACTAGATTTTGAAAATGTGTATTTTGTGAAAGAACTTCAGTTTAATCTTCTTAGTGTCTCACAAATGTGTGACAAAAAGAACAATGTTCTATTTACTGACAATGAATGTATGGTTCTTTCTTCTGATTTTAAGATGCCTGATGAGAGTCAGATCCTTCTTAAAATTCCAAAAAGGAACAATATGTATAGTGTCAATTTAAAGAACATTGATCCCAAGGAAGGTTTAACTTGTTTGGTAGCAAAAGCCTCATTGGATGAATCTATGCTTTGGCATAGAAGGCTTGGTCATGTAAACTTTAAAACAATCAACACTATTGCAAAATATGATTTAGTAAGAGGTTTACCCAAAAAGATTTTCCAAAACGACCAAACTTGTGTTGACTGCCAAAAAGGCAAACAACATAGAGCTTCTTGTAAGCCCAAGACCCAAAACTCTATTACTCAGGCTTTACATATGCTTCATATGGATCTCTTTGGTCCTACTAATGTGTGCAGCTTGAATGGAAAAAGATATTGTCTAGTTGTTACTGATGATTATAGCAGATTTTCATGGGTTTTCTTTTTAAGATCTAAACATGAAACTAGTGAGATACTTAAAACCTATATCACTGAGGTAGAAAACCAATCTGATAAGAAGGTTAAGGTCATCAGGTGTGACAATGGGACAGAGTTCAAGAATAGAGTTATGGATGACTTTTGCAGGGAAAAAAGGCATAAAAAGAGAGTTTAGTGTAGCTAGAACACCTCAGCAAAATAGAGTACCAGAAAGAAAGAATAGAACACTTATAGAGGCTGCTAGAACTATGTTAGTAGACTCTAAGTTGCCTATTTCATTTTGGGCTGAAGCAGTTGGTACTGCTTGTTATGTACAAAACAGGGTTCTTGTGACAAAACCACATAGAAAAACACCTTATGAACTTTTCTTTGGTAGAAAACCATCTTTAAGTTTTATGAGACCTTTTGGTTGTCATGTCACTATTCTCAATACCAAAGATCATTTAGGCAAATTTGATGGAAAAGCAGATGTTGGCTATTTGATAGGGTATTCCTTGCAGAGTAAGGCCTACAGAGTGTTTAACACTTGCACTAGGCTAGTAGAAGAAAATCTTCACATAGAGTTTCAAGAGAAACTTACAAATGTGAAAGGAGTTGGACCAGATTGGATGTTTGATGTTGATAGGCTTTCAGAATCTATGAATTATGTGCCTGTTACAGGTACAAATGCTAATGAAAATGCAGGTTCTGAAGACAATGTTGAAACTCCTAAAGATAAAGATTACATCTGGATGCCAATTTGGAAAAGTATGGATCTATCTTCAAGTCAAGAAGAACCTTCAAACACAATAAATGAGGGTAATGAAGAAGATCAAGGAACTCAGAATCAAGAGAATCAAGAAAGTGGTGCTAATAACAATGGTACTGCTAGTTCTTCAGATGGTCCTGCCAATTCAAGTATTGGTACTGCTGAGCCATTGAATGTTCAAATAGATGATTCTTTTCAAGAAGAAGTTGGGATTAGCAATCTTCCAACTACATATGAAATTCCTAAAACACCAAACACTAGAATTCTCAAAGATCACTCAACTGATGATGTGATTGGAAGCATAACTTCTGGTGTTAGAACAAGATCTCAAGTTGGTTTATCTCAAGTCTTATCTTCAGATGAAGAAGGGTTTTATCTCCTCTATTTATGAAGAAAAGAAGAATGATAGTTCCAATATATGCTTGTTTTCATGTTTTCTATCTCAGGCTGAACCCAAAAACATAAACAAAGCTTTGGATGATACAAGTTGGGTGGAAGCAATGCAAGAAGAGCTTCTCCAATTCAAGATTCAGAAGGTTTGGATATTGGTTGATTTGCCTAAAGGTCATAGGGCAATTGGAACCAAATGGGTGTTCAGAAACAAGAAAGATGAAAGGGGTATAGTGATCAGAAACAAGGCTAGATTGGTAGCACAAGGATATACTCAAGAAGAAGGGGTAGATTATGAAGAAGTGTTTGCTCCAGTTGCAAGACTTGAAGCAATTAGGCTATTCTTGGCTTATGCTTCATTCATAGGCTTCACTGTCTATCAAATGGATGTTAAGAGTGCATTTTTATATGGTGAAATTGAAGAACCAGTATATGTGTCTCAACCTCCTGGCTTCATTGATGCTGAGTATCCAGACAAAGTTTACAAGGTTACCAAGGCTTTGTATGGTCTACACCAAGCTCCTAGGGCATGGTATGAAACATTGGCTTGTTTTCTACTAGAAAGTGGATTCCAAAGAGGCAGGATTGATCCAACTTTGTTTATCAAAAGAACAAAGAAAGACATCTTGCTAGTGCAGATTTATGTTGATGACATAATCTTTGGATCAACAAACCAAGACTTGTGTGTAGAATTTGAAAAACTTATGCATAGTAAGTTTGAAATGAGTTCCATGGGGGAACTTACTTTCTTTTTGGGTCTCCAAGTGAAACAATCCAATGAAGGCATATTTATCAGCCAAGATAAGTATGTAGCAGAGATCCTAAGAAAATTTAATTTTGCTGATTCTAAGGTTGCAAGTACACCAATGGATCCAGACAAAGGGCTACTCAAGGATGCTGAAGGAGAAGATATGGATTTGCACAATTATAGATCTATGATTGGGTCCTTGATGTATCTTACATCATCAAGACCTGATATCATGTTCTCAGTATGTGTGTGTGCAAGGTTTCAAATACATCCCAAGATCTCTCATCTCACAGCAGTCAAAAGAATCTTTAGATATCTTAAGGGTCAACCTAGGTTGGGTCTTTGGTATCCAAGGGAATCATCTTTTGAATTGGTGGCTTATTCGGATAGTGACTATGCTGGTGCAACACTAGACAGAAAATCCACAACTGGTGGATGTCAATTTCTTGGTTGCAGACTAATCTCTTGGCAATGCAAGAAACAAACAATGGTGGCCAATTCTACAACTGAAGCAGAATATGTTGCTGGTGCAAGTTGTTGTGGGCAAGTTCTTTGGATCCAAAATCAATTGCTTGACTATGGGTACAATTTTCTTAACACCATTATTTATATTGACAATAGCAGTACTATTTGTATCATTAAAAACCCAGTTCAACACTCAAAAACAAAACATATTGAAATCAGACACCATTTCATAAGGGATTGCAATGAGAAGAGGTTAATTCAAGTAGTTAAAATTGATTCTGAAAAGAATTATGCAGACCTTCTCACCAAAGCTTTTGATTTAGGTAGATTCAAATATCTTGTAGGAGGTATTGGAATGATAAATCTTTGAAAAACATGTGTTTTTGTTCATAAAATTAACTGGTATTGGATTTTAAACATGGTACTGCTAGTTAGTCAAAAGGTCCTGTTAGTTCATAATTGGTCCTGCTGATACAACATTGCTATGTTTTGTTCATATAAAGGCTTGAATGTTTAAAATGCTATAGATCAAGTGCTTTGCATCTTGTTCTTTTGGTTTGCAACTAACACATTTCAGGTTGATAACAAAACAAGAGTTCTTACAATCAAAAAGGTGCAACAAAAATTAAATTCATTTCAGGAGAGATAACAATCTCAGGGAGGAATTAATAGCCCAGAATGGAAGAAAAACCAATTTGTGAAAGAAAAGACAAGAGCATACAAGATGATGCAGAGTTGAAAAAGATAGAGTTAGATCACATATCTAGAAGGGATGAAGCATTTCTCAAAGGAGAAAGTTCTATCTAGATCAAACTAAGCAAGGTTTCAACTCAAAGGCATGACATTAGATGATTTCACTTGTTGAACCAATCATCCAAGATACACAGCATCATTGCCTTTCTAAATTTCCTCCATCCAAGGAAATTGCACCATCTTTGGGCCATCCTGGCTTTTGGTATTCAGCTCACCAAGTTTTCACAAACTTAAGAGTTGGCTAGTCCATAAGCAAACGGCTTTTGGTAAAGATAAATCAAATCCGTTGATGGTTGATAGTTTACCAAAAACTATATGGTTGTTAACTAACCATACTTAATTGTAAATAGTTAGCTAGTCCTTAAGCAAACGGCTTTTGGTAAAGACAACTCAAATCCGTTGATAGCTGGTAGTTTGCTAAAAACTATAAGGGATTTTTATAAAACTTTCAAAGGTACTGGTAGTTCAAAATTGGTACTGCTAGTATAAAAAGGTACTGCTATATAGCCGTTGAGCCTGTCAGAAAAAGTTTTAGCCATTAGGCCTGGTAGTTAAAATTAGCCGTTGGGGTAGTTATGTAATTCACTGATGATTATATTATATTATATTTTACATATAAAAGATCTTTTTAACCGCCTTTTCATTTACTTATTTTAATCTTTCTTATTGTCGGTTAAAAGTAATTCTCTCATATCTTCTTTCATCAGTCACTATCATAATTCACATACACCTTTCATCTTCTACCAGTACTACCAACAAATCCCACCAACATATTCAAAATTTTCATTATGGCTTCCACAGTTGTTCTAGATTTTGTCCAACGTCACAATCAGTTAGCATTTTTGGAGAAGTCAGAGGATAATGCCTCATTTCATCAAGTAGTGGACTTTTTAAACAACTCCTACATCAGGTTTGCTTTGCTAGTCAATCCCACTATTTATGAAAATCAAATTTTGCAATTTTGGCAATCTGCTAAAATTAAAACTTCTGAAAATGGGGAACAAAGAATTAAGGCCAAAGTGGATGGTAAGCATTTGACTCTTACTGAGTCATCCATAAGAAGACATCTTCATTTGGATGATTCTGATGGTATTAGTCAATTACCAGATACTGAAATTTTTAAAAATTTACAAAGAATGGGGTATCATGCTGAGTCTAACAAACTTACTTTTATGAAAAAGCATCTTACTCCACAATGGAGATTTTTGATTCACACAATCCTTCACTGTTTGAGCCAGAAAAAAACCTCTTGGGAGCAATTTAGTGGAAACATGGCTTCTGCTCTCATTTGCTTAGCCACAAACAGAAAATACAATTTTTCTAAATATATTTTTGAAGGATTGATAAACAATGTGAAAAGTAAAACAAAGTTTTTGATGTATCCAAGATTTATTGGTTGCATCATTGGAAAACTACAACATGTGTTGCTTCCCACAGACTCAATTTATGAAACACCAAAACTTTCTCACAAAATATTTTCAAATATGAGAATTGGTTTTAGAGGGGAGGAAGTTCCACTTTTTGATGAAATGGTACCACAACATCCAGAAGAACCAACACCATCTGCTGATACACCATCATCTAGTTCTTCACATGGTTTCATTTCACAAACACATCAACAATCACCAATACCATCTCCAGTACCATCAGCAACACCACCACCATCACCACATCATATATCACAAACCCAATCACCTCAGACAATGCAAGAACTGAAAGACAAGGTGAAGTTCTTAGAGAATGCTCTCAAAAGTCAAAATGAAAGGTTTTCTAAGATCAACATCAAATTGGTCAAGAGGGTCAAGAAATTGGAGGGTGAAGTGAAGAAGTTACAGGGTAAAAAGTCTGCAAAGGTTGTTTTATCTAGTTCTTCACAGTCAGATGCTGATAGGATAGATCACTCTTCCAAAAAGGGGAGGAAGGATAGGTCTGAAGATGAGGATGAAGAGGAGGAACAGGCTCAATTTGAATTCCATGATGGAACTCAAGTTTATGATGAAGAGCCTGTTGGAGCAGGGCAAGAGCCTGTTGGAGCAGGGCAAGAGCCTGCTAGGGCAGAAGAAGAGTCTGCTAGGAGAGAAAGGCTATTGGCTATGGGGTATAAAGGGTCTGCTGAGAGAGTGTACAAGAGAAAGAGGGTTTTAATTGCTGATGAGCAATCTTCTGCTCCATCACAAGATTCAACTCCAAAGGATAAGGGCAAAGGTATTATGATTGAAGATGAGCCAAAGTCCAAGAAGTTGAAAAGAACTCAGCAAATTCAGATGGCTTTAGGAGAAGAAGAGGCCAAAAGGGTTCAACAAGAAGAGCTAGAAGCACTTGAAGCTTCAAGAATGCTTGCAGCAATGAAAGAGCAGAAAGATACTGAAGATGCTGCTCAAGATCTTCTTAATACTCAAATTGCTCAAGAGACCTTTGATGCACAGATGTTATGGATTATCAATAATGATCCAATTGTGAAAGGTCATGCAGCAAATATAGTAAATGACAAGACACTCAATTCTGATGAGAAGACTGAAGCACTTGAATCTTTCATCAACAAGAAATACAAAGAAGCAGCTTTGGCTGACATTTTTGAGAAGATGAAGGAAAGTCAGAAGAGAGGTTTTAAAGTGGGCCAAACTAACAAAGATCAAACAATCTTTATGAAGAAATTTTTGAAGAATCAGGAAAATTGGACTGATTATCAACTTAAGAAGAAATCTGCTGATGAAATCTTCTTTTTATATCTTCAAGCCTACAAGAGTCTTTACTATAATGTTCCATCTGATGTACACCCCTCAATGAAGAAGAAAGATGCTCAGAAGAAAGAAGTAGCAAAATTGGACACAGAGCAAGTAAGTAAAATGTTGATTACTTTACCTACTATCATACATGCTGATCCAATTAGGTCTAGACACCCTATAATTGATTGGGAAATACACCATGATAGATTTGGTAAGTCATGGAAAATATCAAGGGTTGGGGGACAGTCTGCTATCTTCAAGAATTTTGAAAATTTAGTTAGAGCATCTGATAGAGCAGATTTGGAAGAATTGTGGAATCTAGTGCAGATTAGGCTAGACACAACTTCTAGTACAGATGCTAAGGAACAAGAACTTTGGGTAGAATTCAATAGGATGTTTGATCCTGATCCCAAAGATGTTCATTGGAAATTTCCCTATTATGATCCTTCAACAACTTGGGAATTTCTAAGCCATAGCAATATTCATCACCTTTTCACACAGAGTGGGATAGAACTCTTTATGTTAGCTGAGAAAGAGTATCCACTTAGCTATGAAGTGCTTAAAGCTATGATCTCCAATAGATTAAGGTGTGACAAGGATGAAGAAAACTCAGAAATTGTTCAGAGTTTGCTGAGGAGCATATCTGAGCAATATGAAAGAAAAAGGAAGGATAGAAAGTAAAGGTTTTTGGAAGAGTTCTCTAAAATCCTCAAGGTATGTATTTTATTCATCAGAAACTTGTGTATTTTAATGGAAATAACAAGTTTAGGGGAGGATTGTTGGGAATAAAATGATCAAAGTCAAAGAGCCTGCCAATGATGAGAAGAGCCTACTAGTTGATTTTGAACAAGTATGAAGATGTTCTACCAGTACCTTCTGGGTAGAAGGTACTGCTGATTGATGAAGAGCCTGCCAAGCTTATGTCAAGTCGATTAGATATTTTGTAATAGATATTTAGTTGAATTATTAGTCTTTGTACAAAGTTATACGTTATGTAGAAGTAGATTAGTCTTCTGTGGTGACAGAGGAATATTATCAGAGTTGTACATGGGTAGTTGTATTTAATTGTAGGCGCACATAATAGTCAAAGTATAGTATAATACTCTTCCACTTGACAACATGTAATAAGATATCCTTATCTTATAAAAGGATATCTTAGTCACTACTTCATGCATGCATCTTTCACAACCAATAACCAAAAACAAACTATCTCTCAAGTAACTTAGTTACTTAAAATCACAAATCCTTTACAATCAAAGATTCAAGATTACTTTGTAATCCTGGTGATATTTAGATCATCCGTATTATTTCATCAATAATATTGAATCGTTTTGTGTTAACCAAAGTTGTGTTATTTGTTCATTACATTCTCACGTTTACTTAAACTCACCACCTTGTGTTCTTTTAAAGTGTGTTGTAGTAGATTCCGCATGCTAAACACATTCAATACATAAATATCTCTCAAACACATTACTAAGATTCATATCCCAAGTGTTTGAACTTCAAGAACAACAACGTTCCAGCCCACTAACATAAACCTGGATCCACCCAATAAACCCAACCCACCTTTTTATTAACTAAAACCAAGGTCAAACCCAGTCAACACCCATCCCTTTACCATTTTCCCGCCAAAACTACCCACTCACCCCCATCATTAACTACTCCTGCTTCTCCCCTGCAACACTCCATCACCCCCCTCCAATAGCTTCTTTACATGTATCAAACTCTTCACGTGATACCATCCAACCTAGCAATCCAAGTGATGATTTTTGACGCCAAAAACATAATCAAGGTCTGAGATTGCACAAGTTAAATCCAAGGGCTCATAATTGATCCAGAAAAAGCACAAGACCTGAAGAAAACCCTAATCTTAGTCTATAAATAGGATTTCATTTGTAAGCCAGATAGTAGATTTTAGTAGTCGTTATTATGCTAGTTTAAATTGAAATTTAGTTAAGCTTTCAAAATTTAGTTGTAATCTTTTATTTCTTGTTTTGTAATCAATTTCCAGAATTAATAGAAGTTTGATTTTAATTTTCCTTTACTTTGCAAATTTATTGTTAAGCTTTCAATTAAATTTTACTTCATCCTTCATAAGCTCTATTCTCTGTTTACATAAGCTCATACAAGCTTTTCGAAAGCTTTTGTGAGTGACTTTAATATTACCGTTGTTTTAAATTCAAAAATCCCAAAATAATAAGAAAAAAGTATCAAAAAAATAAAAAATGAGCTCAAATGGTTGATTAAAGCTTCCATAAGCTCTTTTTCTGTTCACATAAGCTTATATAAGCTCGTTATAGCTTTTTGTAAGCTTATTATTGTTTAATTCAGTTTTAATCTAAAAAATATCAAAAAGTCAAAGAAAGTCAACTAGAGGGTCAAATAAGCGGTGTGGACGATAAGCCAGAGAGGGATGGGCTTATTGCTGTCACCAGCTTGTCATTTGACAAGCTGAAGCTGTTGAGTAGCTCCTCGAGCATTTTTGCCCTGTTTTGAGCAAGGGCTTTGTAAGTTCCATTTAATTTCAAGTCTCTGTTACTGTTCATGTGCTTATTTTCAGCTTATTATAGGTCTTATTTGCTTATTGCTAGCTAATAATTTCTCTTTATCTGTTTTTATAGTTTAAATTCCATTTGCTTTAGTTTCTTACAAATCTCATCAAAAAAAACAAAAAATAGCATATATAGGATATAGCTTAATTAGTGCTTAATTCTGGTTAAAAATTGTTCATAAGTGCTTGCATAACCTAGTTAATAATATGTCTTACCAATTCATAGCTTAAAAAGGCCTTATTTAGTTTTAAATTCCAAAATCAGTTTCAGAAGGGGTGTTTTGGTTAAGCCTTAAAATGGGTCAAAACTGATGTCCATTGTTCTTTGACCATTAAGTGAACTTTGTTTGTGCTTAATTGGACCTAGATAAATTTTTTATGGCTTGTATTAAGCTGTTTTGGAGGTTTTTAGAGATTTGAGTTGGTTAGTGTAATTTTAGAATTGATACTGTTCAAATAAGCTTCTTATAAGCTTAAGCCTTTTAAGTCCTTATTTGTGGAATTTTTAGGTTGCTTTTAGTGCATTAAGTTGATCTTCAAGTGTTGGAAGAATTTCATTAGCTTTTGAATTGTTTTGACCAATTTTTGCAACTCAGTCTGCTCAGAATACCATATAGCAGCCTGCATAAGCCTAATTTTCTCGTTCAGCTCATGTTTTTGATTTATCATTTGTTCAATATAAGCTCATTGGTGCTGGAATTTGGTACACATATTCTTGGGTATCTTACACACTTGATCCACATTTTTTTGAATTTTTAAGTTAGCTTTTGAATAGCTTTTTCTCAGCTGCAAATTCTGCACTTTTTTTTTTCATAATTTTTGTCCAGATCAGCTTGAGTTTTTGATTTTTCATTTGTTCATAACAAATTCAATTAAGCTGAAATTTAGTGCTTAAGCTCTTTGGTTGCTAGCACACTTGTTCCACATTTTTTTGAATTTTTCTATTAGCTTTTTAACAGCTTTTTCTCAGCTGCAAAATCACCTCAGTAGGCTAAATTAAGCCTGCACAACAGTTGCAATTGCTTATTTAGGATTAGAGCTTATTTGCTTTTGATTATAGCTTATTCTGAGATTGTTGGATCATTTAGGTTAGACTTTGCTAAATTTAGCTTATTCTAGTTCCACCTTAGCTTACATTAGCTTATCAGTCCTTTTTCCTTTTTGCTTTTTCTCATTTCTTTTAAGCCTTCTGTTCTGATTTCCATAGCTTTTTCTGAGCTTTTTTTAAGTTTTCAAAAATAATTCTTTTTATAAAAACTGCTTACTCTCTAGTGTTTTTTAGGATTCTCAAAAGAAAAAAAAAATAATAACAAAAAGCTGAGGCCAGGTTCGAACCTGAGACCTCTAGCCACACCAAACCACAACACACACACCCAACACCATCTGCCCTTGGGACTTCTTCATGTAATCTTTGCAAAGTTTTTTATTTAACAAGTATTTTCTAGTTTTAGCTTATAAATCTCTTTTAGCTTATTACAGCTTATTGTGATAAGCTACCACCTCCATTTTATTTTTCACATATTCATCTTAGCTTAGAGTACTTTTGTAAAAAAATTCAGGTTTTTAGAAATTAGTTTAGTATTTTTTATAATTTAATTAGATCAAAATAGTTTTTAAATCATAATAAAAAATATAAAAGTCAAAAAAATATATATATATTTTTTTAAATTTTCTTTTATCAATTAGGACTTTGGAAAACTAAATTTGCATCCGTAGGGTTAACTTTTAGGGCCAATTCTACAAATAGCTCGGTCTATTAAAGTGTTGGGCTTTTTTGGTCCCAAAAAAGTCGCTTTCCCAAAATAGCCCAAACATTAAGCGACTAAATGTGGGAGTGACATGTGGGGTATACTTTTTGGCCCCTAGCGAAAAGTCGCTTATAATCTAGCAGTAGGTCGCTTAAAATATTGGTACTGCTAGTTCAAATATTGGTCGCTTAATTGACAAAAAAGTCGCTTTAAGCGACTTTTTGAAAGTCGCTTATTTCCTGGGCTATTTTGAGAAAGCGACTTTTTTGGGGCCAAAAAAGCCCAACACCTTAACAGACCGGGCTACTTGTATATTTGGCCCTAATTTTTAAAGATTTTGATTTTTAAGCTCGTTTTTGGAATTTCCGATTAAGTTTTTAGCGTAAATTGATTATTGCTTAATTTTCTTTGTTTATTTGCTTTTCATATCTTAATTAGAATTAGAAAACACAAAAATCCAAATTCCATCCTTCAAGCACTTTAATTCCAAACCTTAAACGAAATCCTCGATTCACACCTCGTCGGGAAACGACCCGGGTAACATTTGCCCGGTATCTCATATCGCATTCACGGGTTTTGCAAGTTGGCCTTCTTCCCAAAAAGTTGACTTGTCAGTTCCCGCGTATCACGTGTATCCGATTATTTTCATATATACGCCCAACGTATCACTGACCAAATGATATAAAGGTAAACATTAACGCGGAATTGAGATACTTATAAACGTATGCCAAAAAACTGAAAGTAAAAACAAACCGTGGAAAAAACAGGATTGTCAACTTCCATTGGATGATCATCATCAACATCATGATCAGCATGATCATCATCAACATCTCGGACCGTAACATCATTATCAACATCAACATCCCCTACGCTCTTAACAACTTCCACCATAACCTCAACATATTTGATCATCTGTTCAGGCTCAAAAGTTTTTAGTTTATCACCTACACCCTCATTACCTTCCTTGACATCACTATCAACTTTCATCTCCACATTGTCATTCCTAGCAGCACCTTCAACATTCCGCTCATTAACCTCCCATGTTTCCTTGGTTGCCTCCCCTGAATCCTTGTCCACATTCCTCCCCTCCAAATGCCTAATTCTCATCTTCAATTCTTTGACTGTTTGTAAAAGATCAAGAACTTGGGCATCAAGTGTGGTACATTTTATAAACTCGGCTGAGCCCCCCATTTTTGCTATTTGGCTGGGGTTACCATAACTTGTTATGGTAACACTTTCCTGCTCAGCTACTAAGCCAGAAGCAGTAGTGTTAGCCCCTTCCAACATGTCACCTCCTACACCTGTGACAGCCTCATCTACATCCATCCTAACACTGGCCTGAGGATCAGACAAACCCTTGATAAAAGGGATGCTAGCAATACACCACGGTTGTCTCAATTCGTGTTTTGTTGCATAAAGTGCCATAATGGGAATTGACTCCTAAAAAACCAAATACTAAATAACTTGGAATGTGAACAAATTTAAATAAATGTCCAAAAATTTGCCTTCAAAGATAGTGTGGTGCTCACCGGTCCAAACAGTATTTTATAGTCTAATTTTCGAAACTTCTCACATTTAGACCAAGCAAGACCTCTGATGAGTGTGTAAATACTCATCATTTTATACCCATAATAGACACTAAAATGACCTAAAACACCCAATATATATTGCAGATATCCTTGGTTTGTGTTTTATGTGTTTCAGGTACTGAAGGATTGAAAACAGAACAAAAACGAATATTTTTGGATCGACTCGACAACAATTGTGCATTTGATCAAGTGAAGACAAAAGTCAAAGTCAAAGTCCTAGTCAACCCCCAAAAATACCAAAATGACACAAATGGTCCTTGCATATAATTATTACTTTTGGCAGCTTTGGTCCTTGGATTTTCAGAATGTTACAACATTGGTCCCTCAAGTTAAATCCAAAATCCATATCTAATCCTAATTAAACCCATCTGCTAAACTAAACATAACCCAACCCACATTAAATCCTTAACCTAGCCCACAACAATTTCACAAAGCCCAATCCTTAAATAATAAACCCAATCCACCCTTTTAACTAAAACCGTTTGACTTCGGTCAAACCTTTCTTCAAAACCATTACCCGCCCTAAACCATACCAGAAACCACCATCTCCACCGCCCTTATCCCTGCAATACCACCCATCACCTCACCCTTTCTCCTATCCCACTCCACCTAACAAGCCAAGATGCATTAAATGCTTCTTCCTCATCACACTCCATCAGAACCAAGTGGTTTTTCCCACTTTATCAATTTGGTGCCAAAATTAGTTTCAACGAATGAGATGATCTCAAGCTAATCCAAGGGTCAGAAATTGATCAGAAGAAGACAAGAGAGATAAATCCCACTTAGTTGTAGTATAAACAGAACACTTTGTAGCCTAATGAGGCAAGTAGTTAATTTTTAATAATCGTTTTTCTTTATTCAGTCTTTATATTTTGTAATTCCAATTTCCAGTTGTTAATTCAAGTTATTTTTAAGTTATTTACTCTCTTTTAATTCAGTATTGCACTCAGTTTTCATTTTAATAGAATTCAAGTTATCTTGGTAATTCGTATTAAGTTTTCCAGTTGTTAAGAATCACTCAAAAGCCACAATTACCCTTCCTATAATCTTATAAAAGCTTTTCATAGCTTTGTGTAAGTTTATATTAGTATTAAGTTGTTCAAGTTTCAAAAAAATGAAGAAAGTCAACAAAAGTCAAGCTTGGACCAAATAAGCTCTTCTGGTGAAATAAGCTATTCTGGAAGGCTGAAATTTGGTTTCTAGCTTGTTGTTAACAAGCTAGGGTTGTTTCTGATCTAGTTCTATTGTTCTATAGGCCAGTTCAATTGTAAGATCAATTTTTCAATTCAAGTTCCTATAGCTTATTACTGTTCCTTTGCTTATTTCTATTAATTCAGTGCTTATTAGAGTAACAGTATCTTATTTTACCATAATTGTGCTTATTTGTAGTAGCTAGATACTTATATTCCAGTTTTAACTCTTAAAAAGCCAAAAAGTCAAAAACAGTCTAAATAGTCAACTTAAGGTTTAGTTTAACTAGTGCTTATTCATATATTGAAAACGGCTTATATCATCTTAATCAAGTCAGTAAAACATTAAATAGTTAGAATCATAGAATAATTTAGTAGCTCCTAGTTATAATCTCAAAATCAGTCCACAAAAGTAGTGTTTGGCTTTATAAGTCAAACGGGTAAAAGTCTATCACTACAGTTCATTTGCACTTTGCTTAAGTTTGATCTTGAATAATTCAGAAGCTAGGAGTTGTTAGTGTAAGCTTTTTACATATTTTTGAAGAAAAATAGGATTTAAGTCTGCTAGTGCAAATAAAGAACCTGAATTGGTCAAATAAGCTTTTCCTAGTATTAAGCAGCTTTAGCCCATATTTTTGGTGTTCTTAGATTCCATTTAGTCACTTAAGTTTATTCTGAGCTCCTTGTTAAGTGCCCTTGAGCCTGGACCAGATTAGCTCAGACCTGCATTAGCAGCCTGCATCAGTTGAAATTTCCATTTTCAGCTGATTTTCCATGATTTTTCATTAGCTCATTATAAGCCATGATAAGCTGAAATTTGGCTCTGGTAAACTTGGCTTGCTAGTCCAGCTTTTCCTATTTTTCTTTGATTTTTAGAATAAGCTTTTAGTAGCTTTTCAGTAGCTTGAAAAGTGCCATATTTGCCCTGCACCATAGGGTAGATCAGCAGACCTCAGTAGAATTTTTGCTTAATTGATTTGATCAAGTGCTTATTTCTGTGTTATTGTTGCTTTTTCAGTTTCCATCTTAGCTTAATAATAGCTTTTCAGCCTTTTAGCAAAAAGCCTTGGGCTTAATCTTTTTTTTAGCTACTGATCAGCTGTACTTGGCTCATTTCTGGGTTTATTTATGGTTTTCAAAATAAGTTGTCTTTGTTAAAATTGATTATTGTCATTAGCTTTTTAAGTTGCGAAAAGAAAATTAAAAAAATAAAATAATTAGCAAAAGGTTAGGAACTGGGATTCGAACCCTGGTCATTCACATCACAAAGCAACACCAACACCAACTGCCCTAGGGACTTTTCCTGGTTAAACTTTGCAAAACTTTTTATTTAACCACTTTTTCCTTTTTAAGCCTATTTCCACTTTTTTGCTTATAAACAGCTTATTCTAATAAGTTGTGACTGTCTTGTTAATTTTCCTAGCTTCAGTGTGGTTTGAAATATTTTCCAGCAAAGTTTCAGATTTTTCTGAATAGTTTTAGTATTTTTAATAATTTAATTAGTTTAAAACTGTTTTTAATTCATAATAAAAAATATAAAAGTCAGAAAAATATAAATCTTTTTTCTAAAATTTTCTTTTGTCATTTATAACTTAGGAAAAATAATTTGGTGCTTGTAAGATTAAATTTTATAGATTTCACTTTTTTATCCAGTTTTTAGAATTTCCGTTTCGCGTTTTTTATATAAATTGTGTTAATCTTAATTTTATTTTGAGAATTTGTTTCTCATTATTTAATTAGAATATAATAAAATCAAAAGTTCATATCCCAATCATCAGTCACTCTAATTCCAAACCTCAAACGATTGTCCATTCACACCTCGTTGGGACACGACCCGGGTAATCACTTACCTGGTATCACACATATCACAAACGTGAGTTTTTGCAAGTTAGCCTTTTTCCTAAAGGGTTGATTTGTCTTTATTCACGTGTATCCGTCTGATATTATTTATATATACACTTTTGCACGGATCAAATTTTGGCGCCGCTGCCGGGGAGGTTGTGTTGCGACAATATCATTTAGGTCTAAACGATTAGTGACTTGAGATCCTTCTTTCAGAAGTTTCCACTTTCATAAAACATATAAAATACAAAAATATTTTTCTTTTCTTTTATATATATATTATCATATAAAAATAGAAACCCAAAAACATTTTCCATTTTATTGTTAAATAAAAGATAAAAGCAAAATCAATATAATATTCCTCAACTTGGAGTATTGATGCGTGCGATGTGTCGTTGCGGTTTAGCAGTATTAATGCCTACTCAAGTTTTAAATTTATATTTAGCCGACTTATCAATAACACACACACTTAACGAGCAGTGTACCCGGTCAGTATGAATATAATGGTAAGTAGAGTGTCGATCACTAAGAGTGGAACGTATTATCTAGTTATTCTAATCAGTATTTTAATATATTAAGTTAGCTATACAACCTAATCTAACGCAAGGGGGTTCAGCCTGAGAGACTGGCACGATTTGGTTGCAATTAAATAATAAACTAAACCAATAGGCACGAATCAGCGAATAGCACACACGTACACAGATAAATACTTGAGACAATAAGAAGATCTGTCCTTATGATTAAGTAGATTGTCACTTGTTTTATTGATAGTTTTATATGAAGTGTATGTAGTTAACCCTTTCTCGTTGGCCCTATTCTTATCGGCGAGTAAACCCTTAATGATTACTTATGTCTAAAAGTTATTCCTAAGTGATCAATTTAGTAACAACCGTGGGAGCCACATTCTCTTCCGTGGTCAAATGCGCAGGCCACTAATAAACACAGAGGTTATCAATGCACTAATAAGTAGTAACCAAAGACATCAACATATAAACTTTAATTGATGGGAAAGCAGTTTTAAGGGAGTGCAATCTTTCCGTTGTCACATTACACAAGCCATCAATCCTGATGAATTAAAGTTTACTAACACAATAAAACAAAACTACTTAATGAATTAAACACATGCAGCACCTTTTTACAGCTCTTGTATCTTCGTTCGGGTGTGTCTTGTGCTGCCTATTCGTCTGAATTCGTCCTAGGTTTCTGGCCTTCGTACCTCGTATATAATATTATGCTCTCCGAAATTCGTCTGGTCTTGGGGTATTTATAGTTTCCGTCTGAGGGTAAGATGCGGCGCATCTAGTAAGTGGATGCGGCGCATTGACTTAACTTCGCGTGGGGTCCAAGATTAATATATTCAGGAATATTCGTACACCGCCAGAAGATGCGGCGTAACTCCATAAATAGATGCGGCGCATGTCTTCTTGTATCTTGGATCGTATCTGGTGAAATCTTGATAGTGATGCGCCGTATGTAATAAGTGAGATGCGGCGCATCTGGAGCAGATTTGTCTTGATCTTGTACATTTCGGTAGACTCTTAACTTCTTGCATGTTTTGCTCCATAATTAGTCCAAAATCGCCAAGTTTCACCAAATGCTTGTTTTTACCTGGGAATTACAAAAGTAAACGATTAAGTATAAATCCTCATACATAATATAATAAAACAAGTCAAATTAATAGGATAAATGATAGTAATAAAATGTACTTATTTGAGTTCATCAAATATCCCCCCACTTGAACTTTACTCGTCCCCAAGTAAACCTTAGAATTAATCTTATGAAAATGTATCCTAAAAGATATTAGGATTTATTTTTATATTTAAGCATGTATTCATTTTTGTCATAATCACACAACTAAACACTTAACGAATTAGAAGTAAAATAAAATAATTTGATAAAAGCAAATCTAATCGTTTAACTGTCCAGTCGTGACAAATATTCTATCATAAGCTTGGCAAGTGGTCCGTCTTAAAACGCATATATAAATATAAACAGTTTCAGAACGAATACTCGTGTGTAGTGTGAAACCAGGCAAGTGATCACCTGGGTCGTTTCCCAACGAGATGTGAATGGGCAACTATGAAAAGCTAGGATTAGAGTGATTGATGTGATTGGATATTTTTGGATTTTGCTTTATTTAATAATTCTAAATGATAAATTAAAACAGATATACACAGGAAAATTAAACGCGAATAAATTAAACTTAAAACGCGTAACGGAAAAGCTAAAATGGGACTAAAACTGAAATTTATAAAATTTAAAACCTAAAAATGTAAAATTACTTACAACTTATTTAAAAACTTAAATTATATTTTTTTATACTTTTTATTTAATTATTACTAATTATTTATTTATTTAATTACTTATTAAACTATTTAAATTTATAAAAAATACTAAATGAACAAGGAAAATTCTAAAACTTTTTCTAAAAATATTATTAAGTAAATAGAAGCTAAGAAAATTATAAAAATGAAACTTCCTTAATTAAAATTTAAAAAGATAAATTCTATTAAATAGAAGCTATCACTATATTTCTATTTTTGGTTTTTCTTAAGGTCTAAAAATGTAATTATATTTTTCCTAGATTAAAAATGACAAAAGAAAATTATGAAAATTAAAATTATATTTTTCTGATTATTATTTTATTTATTATGATTTTATTACTAATAGAAACTAATAAAAAAGATTAAAAATATTAAATGACTTAGGAAAATTATGAAAATTTCAGGATAAGTCAAAATTAATATTAGAAAGCTATGAAAAATAAAATCAAAAGTTTAATAAGCCTGGAGAGCTGATTTGGGCAGATAATAAATAAGCAAATAAGCTAGAAATAAGCTAATGAGCTCAAAACTCAACCAAATGCTCAGGAAAGGTTTAATATACTTAAATAAACACAAAACAACTGAAAAATACAAATAAGCACTATGAATTAAGCTAGAAAGAAGATTAGCAGCAACAAAACTAAAACAGAAAGCTCAGAAAATTGCTAACTTTCAAGGCAATTTAAGCACTCTAAATAAGCACTGAGATGCAATCTTAAGGGGGCAAACTTGAGCTAGTACTACTGGCTATTCATAGAAACAAGAAACAAAGCCATAGCTTTTCTAAATAAGCCACAAATCAAGTGAGATCAGCTGTTTCAGCAACTCAGTGTATACTGAGTTGCTTTGTGCAGGTCTGTGCAGAGTAGCACAAGCCTTAGGGCTGAAAACCACCTGATGTTTCTACTCTAAATAGACCACAAAGGACTCAGAGAACCCAAGAAAAAGGGCAAAAAGAGCTTATAGCTCCTTTTGTCTTATTTGAGCTTTTTGATTGCTAAAATTCCCACAGGGTGTGAAAAAGGGCCAATTCTATCTAAATGACTTTTTAAATCCTAAAAACAACTTAAAATGGCCAAAATAAGCTTAATCAAAGTTGGGATTATGGTAAATGCACAGTAAAACCAAGGTTTGACCTAGTTTGACTGCTAAACCAAACAACCCTTTTGGTTGAGTCTGTTTTGGATTTCCAAAGAAAATAGAAAATTTGACTTATGAATACTGATTATTATTGACTAAACAACTTATAAGAACTATGATAAGCAACTTTCAAAACAAAATTAAGCAATAGAATAAGTTATGCTAGAGTTGACTGTTTTTGACTTTTTTAGAGTTTTTAAGTAAATCTAAGACACAAGCTATTAAATACTGAAACAACTAATGAAATACACTTATAAACTAGTAATAAGCAAGAAATATAAGTAATAAGCTACTAATAAGCACTGTAACAGTAAAATGGAAAATTAAGCAAAAAACTTAGAAAAGGCTTACAACTGTGTAGGCTTAAAGGACATGAACCAAGGATAAGAAACAACTCCTAGCTTGTTGTCAACAAGCTAGAAACCAGAAAACCATCCAGATTAGCTTCTCCCCCCCCCCCCCAGAACTGCTTAATGGCCACAGAGTTGACTATTGTTGACTTTTCTTCAAATCTTGAATTAGAACATATAGAACTAAAATAAACTCACTAAAAGCTATATTAAGCTGATATGAGCTTATTTAAATAGATAATAAGCTATTCCAAACAACATTTAAATTAAAACGAATTACAGTGAAGCATGAAATTGTAAATTGACTGAAATTAAATGACAAGATATATTTAAAATGAGATCAAATTGACTGTAAAGTGACTATATTGATGACTGAAATGAAAATTACAATAAGAAAAGACAAATAAATAAAAGACGATTAAAAATAAATTAACTACTACTTAATTCCTATTACATTTGATCTATATATAAAAAATACAACTGGGAAATCCCTAGCCGACTTCTCTGAACTCATCTGCACCCTTGAATTGTCTCAAATCGATCTCAGTCATTGATTTGGATTTTGGCGCCAAAATTAGAGATAGTGGATTGAGCAGGTTTATAGCATTTAATGTATTTCAGGGAGGTGGAGAAGAAGCATTCAATGCACTTGGCATTGTTAGGTGAGTGGGATAGGAGGGGGGGTTGTATTGCAGAGATACTATGGGCTAGGTGGTTTTGGCGGGTTTGTGTGAGGAAGAAGAGTTTGACCAGAGTCAAACTCTGGTTTTAAATACCAGGCTGGGTCGGGTTATTTTATTTAAGGATTGGGCTTGGGCTGGTGTTTAATTATAAAGGAATGGGTTGGGTTGTGTTGGGTTATAAAGGGATTGGGTTTATTTTAATTTGTGGTCCGGTTTGGTTTATAGATAAATCACAAGGACTAAATCTGCCAAATTTGTAATTCCAGGGACCAAACATGTACTTTCTCCAAATTTTCCATCCAAGGACCATTCCTGCCAAAGATTAGTTCAAAGGTTTATTTTTGATAATTCTCCATTTTTAAAACCTTAAGGACCATTTTTGACATTTTTCAAAGTTGAGGGACTAAATTGTAATTTTATGAAACTTTGCACCAAAGGACTTATTATGTAATTTTATGATTCTTAAAGGACCTTTGATGACTTTTCTTGTTTTTAGAATAACCAGGGACTAGTTTTGACAACTTTTGAAAGTTGAGGGACTGAAACTGCCAATTATGCAAACTTTGTTCGTTTTTTATCTGTTTTTAAACATTTTGCATCTGAAACATATAAAACACAATTCTGGGATAATTTCAGTATTATGATGCATTTCTGAGTGTTTTTGGATGTTTTGGCCGCTCAGATTAGGTAAAAATGATGAGTATTTAGACACTCATCAATCCCCCACACTAAACTATTGCTAGTCCCTAGCAATCATTTGAGAAAACTTAATGGATTTATCTCTTTACCAAAAGCCATTACTTCTGGAGTAGCCAATGTTTTAGTATGTGATACTTTGGTACAATGATAACCAAATGATTTTGAGCAAACCATCAGCTGTCAACGGTTTTGATTTGTCTTTACCAAAAGCCGTTTGCTTCTGGACTAGCCAACTCTTAGATAAATTATCAATATTATCTTTGGTGAGCTGATTACCAATCATGGATTTTCACGGCCTTTACCACAAGCCACAACCTTGCGGGCTAGCCAACTCTTCACTTATGAAGATATGGTGAGTTGAATACCATACAATTTTTGGCAAATTGTAAGCCATCAACGGATTTGAGACATCTTTACCAAGAGCCGTTTGCTCTCGGATTAGCCAATCCTTATGTGGGTTAGACATGGCGGACTGATAACCATTTATTACGTTCTAAGTGAGAAAAAATTTTAAAATTTTGGCTAAAATGGGGGTACTAGATGGTACATTCGATCAAATTCGCTAGAATTCCCCCCCACACTTAGAACTGAATATTGCCCTCAATATTCAAAGAACTGGCTGTTAAACCAACACTTAGAACGTGAAAGGGAAATACTAATAGCCATTATTTTTATACATACACAATTTTTTTTTTTTTTTTTTTTTTTTTTTTTTTTTTGACTGTACATATTTACAATATGCGGGGCATCTCCCCCACACATAGGTGAAACATGGGTGAAAACCCATATTTTGCTTCTGTTTTTATTAACCGGGTCGCTAGCTTGACTCGACCCCGAATTGAGTTGATTCCTCCCGAACAGTCAGGTTTATCACGCAAGCTAACCGCTTGTGAACGATCAACCGTAACAAAGGGTTCCTGAACAGCCCGGGAGAAAAAGCAATTTAAAAGTCTACGGGGAAGTAAGTGGAAGAACCCATCTCTATCGGACTTTCTTTCAAGATGCTTGGATAACCAATTGAGCATAAGAAAGTTCCACACCGATGAGATAAATCCGGCATTTAAACCAATGTTAGATGGACAATGCCGGGGTCAAAGGTAATATCCTCACTCCTAAATGAGTGAAAGATAGGGGAAATCACCGGGTAGGTGAAGGGAAGAAGAGAGATCTGAACATCAATTAAGATAAGAACTTCCTCCTCAAGAATTGCATTTTCAAGAGGAGGAGGCAAGTCCTTAATCTTGATCTTCGAAAATTTATGAAGTTCAACGGGAGGGAGAGGAGGGGAATTGTCCTGATTCAACAATTTCTCAAGAAGAAGAATATCTCCCTCTAAATCAATCTCAGCGTTATCAATTCCTTCCAGAAATGAATCACACTTGAGAAAAGCCTCGATCTCTTCCAAATTGGAATCACTTCCCTCAAACGGAGGGAGAGAAGGGGAAGAGTCGGAAATGATAGGTAGAGGAGATGTGGTGGGATTACCACTCACAGAATTATGAAAATAACCTAGACTTTCTTGAGAGTACTCCTCTGAAGCAATGTCAATGACATCTATTCGGTTAACCGATGCAGAATTATAATTTGAGGAGTACCTCGAAGTTTGATCATGGTTAAAGGTAACAGCTTCCTTATCCACATGCAAGGTGATCTCATGCTTAAATACATCAATAAGAGCATGGCCCGTTTTTAGGAATCCTCGTCCAAGAATGAGAGGAACCTTTTGATCTGCGTCGAATTCAACAACCACAAAGTCAGCTGGAAAATAGAACTTACCTACTTTCACAAACACATCTTCGGCAATGCCGCAAGGATGAGATATGGTTCGATCTGCAAGCTCAAGAGTCATGCAGGTAGGAGTAAGAGCCGGAAGAGAAAGTTTCTTCCATACTGAATGAGGCATCAGGTTGATGCTTGCACCTAGATCTGCTAAGGCATAGCATTCAACCATTCCCGAAAATACACATGGTATAAGAAATTTTCCAGGATCTCCAAGCTTCTCCGGAAGCTTTTTCAAGATAACCGCTGAGCAGTTCTCATTTAACGGAGTTTTAGCCATTTCAATCAGTTTTTCCTTGTTGCTTAACAAGTGTTTGATTGCTGATGCAAATTTGGGCATCAGAATAGTAGCATCCGCAAAGCTTATGTCAAAATGCAATTCTTTAAGGATTTGATAGAATTTATCATTTTGTTGACTAGCCTTCTCACGGAGCTTTTGCTCATTTAAGCGCGATAGGTAAGGAATGTAAGGTTTGGATTTAGGGACAACAACTTCAGGAGTCTCAACAGATTCAAAGACAACTCCTGGTTTGGATTTCTTTTTAGGGACAACCGGAGGATAGACATGTGCTGTACTTTGTGGGCTTGGAATTTGCACTTTGTCTGTTGTATCCTCCGTCTCTTTCTCCATTTCAAACAACGGAGGAGGAATAGGGCTAGCTGGCCCCTCATAAGCAGCACCACTCCTTGTGGTGATGGCTTTGACGAAAGTGGTATCTCCGTCATCATCACTGTCATCAAGCACACTGACAGGAACAGCATTGAGCATTTCGGAATAATATTTGGCTGTTCTTTGCTCACTAAGTTTGGTTGACAAACTTTTAACCGTAAATCGTGATAGCGTATGATCTATTCTTGACGGTTGAGGAGCAAGTGTGGGTGTAGATTTTTGGACAACAATAGGTTGGACGTATTTAGCACTTCCATTGTTAGTGGGAAGCACCGGGTCCTTTATTACCTTGAGTCCCTCATGAGCTTTACCACTATGTGTAGTGACAGCTTTGAGTTCACCCCTTGGGTTGACAACAGTGTTACTTGGAAGACCTCCCGAGGTAGAAGGTGGATTAAGATGGTCCATGAGACTGGCAAACATATTTTTAACTTCGCTTTGAGAATGATCGATTTTATTTGAAAGTTCAGTTCCTTGCTTGTGTATTGAGGACTGAAATTTATTCTTCAAATTAGAGATTTGATTTTGCATTGCCTTCATATTGGTCTCATTAACCTTGATGTAGCTATCAAGCTCACTCGAGAGAGGTCTTTGGGAATTAGGAGCTGAATACCCTTGATTACCCCTTTGGGGTGGGTATTGACTGTTCGGGGCATGATATTGATTCTGCGTGTTTTGCCCTCTTTGCTAATTAGGATTATTCCTATTTGGATTATTAGGAGAAGGAAATCCGGGTGGTCCATGCTGATTGCTAGCACGGTAGTTTGTTTCCACTTGAGGATGGTATTGCCCACCTCCTTGATTGGAAGATCCGGATAAAGCTTTGACTTCAAATGCATTGCCATTGGTGGCAGTACAATTGTAGTAAGCGTGAGGACCACCACAAGTAACACAAACTTCTACCTTTTTTATTTCAGTAGTGTGAGAAGTTTGCGGAGCGGACTCTTTCTTTTGTGTGGAAAAAACCAAAGCTTGAATAACCTTCGTGAGTTCAGCAAGCTGAGTATCAGTACTAGACTGACTCACGGTAGATGAAGTAGAAGGTCCAGCATTAGCCTGAGAATTATATGGTCTGGCTCGTGCAGTGCGGACCTTTGACTTATTTTCAATAAGAGCAATGGCTTCCTTAGTGGATTTGCTCAGAAAATTACCTCCAGCTGAGGCATTAAGAGAATCTTGGTCAGATGGGTTTAACCCATTGTAGAAAGTGTCCATTTGCATCAAATCGGTGAAACCGTGATGAGGACATTTGCGGAGCAATTCTTTAAAACGTTCCCATGCTTCTCCAAATGGTTCATCAAACCTTTGAGAGAATTTCATGATTTCATTTTTAAGATACATGGTTTTAGACGGAGGAAAGAATTCATTCACGAATTTCTGAACCAGATCTTCCCATGTTGTTATCGATCGAGGGGGTTGTTTGTCAAGCCAAATTCGGGCTGCCCCTTCAATGGAAAACGGGAAAAGAAGAAGTTTTATTGATTCCTCAGGGACACTTTTGCATTTGATGGTAGACGTGATTTTATTGAACCATCTAATGTGATCTTGAGGATCGTCCCTGTCAAAACCATAGAATTGACGCGATGTTACCAGGTTTATCAACCCAGTCTTAAGCTCAAAATTCTCAGCCACGATGGCTGGAACAACAATGGCATCTCCGTACCCATTGATGGGAGCTTGGAGAAGCTCATTCATAGGACGGTCTTCAGCCATGATATCAGGGGTTTTGGGATCAGTACGTAACTCGGGTACGACTGACGGAGCAGAACGTCTACGACGTCTTCGAGGTATATTTCCAAGGTCACGGAAAGGGCTTGATGACCTAGAAGAACGAGTGCGCATGCACTTAGCAAAATTTTTCAATTAAAATCAAGATCGAGAAAAAACACAAGTGAACTTAAACCAATAATCAACAAGCGTACGGTAGCTCTCTAAAAGATAAACGCACAGAGTGGCGGAGAAGCAAAGGTGGGCAATTAAATGCTCCTTAAAAACCCGCTTCTTTCAGTCCGACAATTTAATGTCAGACTATCCTAGAACCTCCGTTAGAGTTTGTTTATCAATCAAAGGTGAGCCGAATTTGCAAGTGATACAGAGGCAAGTTTTAATTCTTTGGTTTGGGAACTTATTATGGCCGTACCCCGAGTTAGGTAGTACTCAGTCTTGGTTCTCGATGGTGAATTTTATTTGTTATTTATTATTAAAGAAAACGGAAAATGTTTTTGGGTTTTTAATTTTTTATATGATAATAATAGTAATAATATATATAGAAAAGAAAAGAAAAATATTTTTGTATTTTATATTGTTTTTGGGAAATAGGAACTTCTTGGAAGAAGGATCTCGAATCACTAATCGCTAAAACTTACACAACTGTCGCAGCACACCTCCCCGGCAGCGGCGCCAAAATTTGGTCCGTCTTAAAACGCATATATAAATATAAACAGTTTCAGAACGAATACTCGTGTGTAGTGTGAAACCAGGCAAGTGATCACCTGGGTCGTTTCCCAACGAGATGTGAATGGGCAACTGTGAAAAGCTAGGATTAGAGTGATTGATGTGATTGGATATTTTTGGATTTTTCTTTATTTAATAATTCTAAATGACAAATTAAAACAGATATACACAGGAAAATTAAACGCGAATAAATTAAACTTAAAACGCGTAACGGAAAAGCTAAAATGGGACTAAAACTGAAATTTATAAAATTTAAAACCTAAAAATGTAAAATTACTTAAAACTTATTTAAAAACTTAAATTATATTTTTTTATACTTTTTATTTAATTATTACAAATTATTTATTTATTTAATTACTTATTAAACTATTTAAATTTATAAAAAATACTAAATGAACAAGGAAAATTCTAAAACTTTTTCTAAAAATATTATTAAGTAAATAGAAGCTAAGAAAATTATAAAAATGAAACTTCCTTAATTAAAATTTAAAAAGATAAATTCTATTAAATAGAAGCTATCACTATATTTCTATTTTTGGTTTTTCTTAAGGTATAAAAATGTAATTATATTTTTCCTAGATTAAAAATGACAAAAGAAAATTATGAAAATTAAAATTATATTTTTCTGATTATTATTTTATTTATTATGATTTTATTACTAATAGAAACTAATAAAAAAGATTAAAAATATTAAATGACTTAGGAAAATTATGAAAAATTCAGGATAAGTCAAAATTAATATTAGAAAGCTATGAAAAATAAAATCAAAAGTTTAATAAGCCTGGAGAGCTGATTTGGGCAGATAAGCAATAAGCAAATAAGCTAGAAATAAGCTAATGAGCTCAAAACTCAACCAAATGCTCAGGAAAGGTTTAATATACTTAAATAAACACAAAACAACTGAAAAATACAAATAAGCACTATGAATTAAGCTAGAAAGAAGATTAGCAGCAACAAAACTAAAACAGAAAGCTCAGAAAATTGCTAACTTTCAAGGCAATTTAAGCACTCTAAATAAGCACTGAGATGCAATCTTATGGGGGCAAACTTGAGCTAGTACTACTGGCTATTCATAGAAACAAGAAACAAGGCCATAGCTTTTCTAAATAAGCCACAAATCAAGTGAGATCAGCTGTTTCAGCAACTCAGTGTATACTGAGTTGCTTTGTGCAGGTCTGTGCAGAGTAGCACAAGCCTTAGGGCTGCAAACCACCTGATGTTTCTACTCTAAATAGACCACAAAGGACTCAGAGAACCCAAGAAAAAGGACAAAAAGAGCTTATAGCTCCTTTTGGCTTATTTGAGCTTTTTGATTGCTAAAATTCCCACAGGGTATGAAAAAGGGCCAATTCTATCTAAATGACTTTTTAAATCCTAAAAACAACTTAAAATGGCCAAAATAAGCTTAATCAAAGTTGGGATTGTGGTAAATGCACAGTAAAACCAAGGTTTGACCTAGTTTGACTGCTAAACCAAACAACCCTTTTGGTTGAGTCTGTTTTGGATTTCCAAAGAAAATAGAAAATTTGACTTATGAATACTGATTATTATTGACTAAACAACTTATAAGAACTATGATAAGCAACTTTCAAAACAAAATTAAGCAATAGAATAAGCTATGCTAGAGTTGACTGTTTTTGACTTTTTTAGAGTTTTTAAGTAAATCTAAGACACAAGCTATTAAATACTGAAACAACTAATGAAATACACTTATAAACTAGTAATAAGCAAGAAATATAAGTAATAAGCTACTAATAAGCACTGTAACAGTAAAATGGAAAATTAAGCAAAAAACTTAGAAAAGGCTTACAACTGTGTAGGCTTAAAGGACATGAACCAAGGATAAGAAACAGCTCCTAGCTTGTTGTCAACAAGCTAGAAACCAGAAAACCATCCAGATAAGCTTCTCCCCCCCCCCCCCAGAACTGCTTAATGGCCACAGAGTTGACTATTGTTGACTTTTCTTCAAATCTTGAATTAGAACATATAGAACTAAAATAAACTCACTAAAAGCTATATTAAGCTGAAATGAGCTTATTTAAACAGATAATAAGCTATTCCAAACAACATTTAAATTAAAACGAATTACAGTGAAGCATGAAATTGTAAATTGACTGAAATTAAATGACAAGATATATTTAAAATGAGATCAAATTGACTGTAAAGTGACTATATTGATGACTGAAATGAAAATTACAATAAGAAAAGACAAATAAATAAAAGACGATTAAAAATAAATTAACTACTACTTAATTCCTATTACATTTGATCTATATATACAAAATACAACTGGGAAATCCCTAGCCGACTTCTCTGAACTCATCTGCACCCTTGAATTGTCTCAAATCGATCTCAGCCATTGATTTGGATTTTGGCGCCAAAATTAGAGATAGTGGATTGAGCAGGTTTATAGCATTTAATGTATTTCAGGGAGGTGGAGAAGAAGCATTCAATGCACTTGGCATTGTTAGGTGAGTGGGATAGGAGGGGGGGGGGTTGTATTGCAGAGATACTATGGGCTAGGTGGTTTTGGCGGGTTTGTGTGAGGAAGAAGAGTTTGACCAGAGTCAAACTCTGGTTTTAAATACCAGGCTGGGTCGGGTTATTTTATTTAAGGATTGGGCTTGGGCTGGTGTTTAATTATAAAGGAATGGGTTGGGTTGTGTTGGGTTATAAAGGGATTGGGTTTATTTTAATTTGTGGTCCGGTTTGGTTTATAGATAAATCACAAGGACTAAATCTGCCAAATTTGTAATTCCAGGGACCAAACATGTACTTTCTCCAAATTTTCCATCCAAGGACCATTCCTGCCAAAGATTAGTTCAAAGGTTTATTTTTGATAATTCTCCATTTTTAAAACCTTAATGACCATTTTTGACATTTTTCAAAGTTGAGGGACTAAATTGTAATTTTATGAAACTTTGCACCAAAGGACTTATTATGTAATTTTATGATTCTTAAAGGACCTTTGATGACTTTTCTTGTTTTTAGAATAACCAGGGACTAGTTTTGACAACTTTTGAAAGTTGAGGGACTAAAACTGCCAATTATGCAAACTTTGTTCGTTTTTTATCTGTTTTTAAACATTTTGCATCTGAAACATATAAAACACAATTCTGGGATAATTTCAGTATTATGATGCATTTCTGAGTGTTTTTGGATGTTTTGGCCGCTCAGATTAGGTAAAAATGATGAGTATTTAGACACTCATCAGCAAGTATACACATCTCCCCCACTAAAGCCTAGGAATAACAAGTCTAAAGCGGTAAAAAGGGTTTTGAGGTTTAAGGGTTAATTATTCTCCTTAATCTCTATCGATCTCAAATTCCAGAAAAGGCGACAAAATCATAAATACATGATCGAATCCACGAACACGATACTTGCAATTGCTCAAATCCTTAACTCGAACAGGCTAAAGATAGGTCCAAACTTTACCAATAATAATATATCAAAAAGGGCGACAAAATCATAAATACATAGCCAAATCCATGACTACGATACTTAAGATTGCTCAACTCCCTAATCTCAATATATCAAAGGTTTGGTTGGATAAAGAATAATACAGGGTATGGATAATATTTGGGATATAAATTGGTGTAAAATGAAAAATAAACAAAACAGATAAATTAAAATCCTAAGTGTGGTTAATCACTATCCCAACCATCCCATGAATAAGACTCATATCATTGAATAACTCACGCTTTAACACTTGAAACACACGCTTTAGGTAGACACGAATTATACTCAACAAGATCTCAATCAAAGAATAAAACTTAGTTGGCGTTCCCATAACTGCCAACTCCCATTCAATCCATAAATATAATATACAACAATTAGTGGTGATATCGACCACTTAATACAAAACTTTACATAAGTTGGTTAAAACCAACATCCAACTTTTCCTTTTTCTTTTTCTTTTCTATTTTTTTGATTTTTTTTTCAAACTACTAACATAAACATAGATGTGTAAAATTTCACCACATCACTATAATGATAATTCTGGATAATTTTTCCATATTTTTCATGACTTCAAAAATAACGGTAATAGTGAAAGTAGTAAACACACGAAAAATAAACTCAAAGGTATACAATATTTACTTTCACTCCAATTGCATTGTGCAATTTCCCGACCTAACCATAGATAATGAATTACGCACGCGAACACAGGTAATGTAAGGAAACACACTTTGCCTAAAGCAATTAACCAACCACGGATTTTAATCTACAGGGTAGGCTAAGGTGTAAGGGTGTAACGAAACATTTTAACAAAGGTGTAAGAAACGAAAGGAATGGCTCTGAGTGTTTTTCTAGGGGTATCTTACTCTAAAAATGAGAGTAACAAAAGGGTTTATACGGGGGTTAACTAACCAGTGTAGTTAGCTAATAACACAAAACATATAAAGGCTATTTGGGTGTAATCCTAGAAATTTACCAATTTAGACAAGTCATTCCAATTATATAAATAATACTTATTATGGTGGTCTCGAATAGTATACAAGCCAAGTTCTAAAGTTTACAAGTCACCGGCACACTCATAGATTTGTGAATTTTGAAAAATCACAATTTTTGAAAATAACGTCATGTGTGCAGCAATGCAACTTAGACTTTAAACAAAAACATGCTAAAAAAAAATTAAGTTTTGATATATTAAGCACATTTTAAGCATATTTTGAAAAGTTCAGGACAAGTAAGTGTTAAGTGTTCTAATTCTCCAATCCCCCCACTTAAGTTAAACAACGTCCTCGTTGTTTGTATCAAAGGTTAAAAACTGGAAAATAAAAGAATTAGAACAGAAAAACTCCCCTGAGATTTGCTCGGTATGATCCTCCATTAGTATAAGAGCAAAAATCATCTTTCTTGTGGATGAGAACGTTTAAGCTTCATAATAGATGTATCCACAGGAAACGTAGGAATCTATAATACCACCAAGGCTTTAACACACCTAAATTAAGAAAGGTTCAAACTTGCATAATACATTAGTAGTTAGTTAAAATAAAACTTAAAAATTAAAAATGAAAATCGTCAGGTCAGTCGATGCGCCGTATCTTATGGAAGAAGATACGCCGTATCGAGCCCGGAATAAATACGGATCAGAATAGAAGATGCGCCGCATCCTTAACCAGGGATGCGCCGCATTAAAATAAACTGATAAAAAGTTTTAAAGTCGAAATATAAAAAAAAATGCAGAAAAATAAAGATATGACCATTGCAGGAGATGCGCCGCATCTCAGGATTGAGATGCGCCGTATCCTCTGCGGCCTGACTGACTCAATACAAAATCAAAAAATAAAATAAAATAAAAGATAAGCATGGGTTGCCTCCCACAAAGCGCTTGTTTTTGTTCGAGTCACGAGCCTGACTCCACCCTTATTTACTGTGTGATAGGGTGTTGTTCCCTCCACTTGGGATCAAGTGCGGGTGATAGTAGCAATAAACACGAAAAGAGTGTAAATTTGCTAGTAAAGATGGAAGAAATAAATAAAGATCATACCTTGGAAATATGTGTACATCTTTCCTATCCTTACCCGGTTTGGTTGATAAATTGGATGACTTGACCACTTCATCTGAAAGGGTAGTATGCTGAGGAAAAATGAGTCTCCTTTCTTCTTGGTTAGTCTCTTTGGTAGTAAGGCGTCCCTTGACTTCCGCAGAAGATGAGAAAGGGTCTTTAACAAGTAAAAGTTCGAGTTCCTCTATATACTTCATAGGGTCCAAATCATCATCTTCATCAATCATAGCAATGTTTAAGAGCTCATCACCAAATTCTTCCTCGAGCTCCACCAAAAACGGGTTGATCACAGGTGCTTCATGTGTTTCAATAGGTAGTGTAATGGATTTGAACTCATCATTCTTTTGTTTTGCAACCTGTCTAGGAAAACTAGCAAGATTATTAGTAATGGGATTAATAATATTAAATAAGTTTGTACCACTTTGTGTTTTAGGTGACTCCAATTCATCTTGTGAATCTCCATCTTCAACCAGTGGTCTTGCAACTTCAGCATCGTCCCGAATTTCATCCTTAAATAAGTAATCCCAGATTTCTTCAAAATCCCTCGTTGGATCAAAATCTGGCTTATCCGTTCCACACCTAAATACTTCCATTTGTTGTGGTAACTGCGGTATGCTATCGTACGCAATAGCATCAAACTTTTCAATATCAGAATACTCATTATCTTCATCTGAGGGAATATTATCATGGTGTTTTTGATATGATGAGAATATATCTTCCACTTCGGGTGGAAAATCACAAGTAATAGCACTATACACCATTGTCCCACATTCATCTTCATTTTCATCATAAGCACTTTCGGATGAATAAGCTTCTTTGTAAACAATTGCCGGATTTTCATTCAAATCAAACACTTGTGACTCTTCTTCATCTTGGGCAACTTCCGGAGAAATAACATAATCAATAACTATTGCCGGAAACCTAATTGCACCAAAATCGTATGATTCTTCTTCATCTTCATCATTTGATAAAGTCCAAGTGTGTCGAAATGGCAATTTGTTTCTTTCTCTCCCTGACTTTTTCTGCTTCAATAACAAGTATTCTTCCATCGTGGGTTCTTTATCTATGATGACTTGTGCACCATATCTTGCTCTTTCCCAATCGTAGATCCCATTATTGCTCAAGGCTCTTACCTCTTCAAATCTGATATATTCTTCCATTGTAATATCCGGATCGTCCATTTTCCTGAAATAAAACTTACTCGTGCAAAAGAAGAGTGAAACAATCAAAGTAAAATAAAAGCTGCTGATATCTGCTGTTGATGCGCCGTATCCTACAAATAGGATACGCCGTATCTTAATACGTTAAAATTAAATCAGACTTTTATTCAGAAAATAGATACGCCGCTTAGAAATTAGAATGCGCCGTATCTGTTTTAATTATCAAAAATCGATATTTATTAAAAATTAAATGCGTCGTATTAACAAAAGTTAATGAGCCGTATTTTCGTTACGTTTCAAAATATAAGATTTTTGATTCAGAAGATGCGCCGTATCGATAAAAATCGATACGCCGTATCTGTTTAATAATTCGAAAACTGTTTTTAATTAAAATAATAGATACGCCCGTATCTGTTAAGGCAGATGCGTCGTATCGCGTTAACGTTTAGAAAATTTTTTTATCAAAAACAGATACGCCGTATCTTGGGGAAAAGATGCGTCATATCGAATTAATTAAACACGTTGTATTTTATAAAAATTAAACGCAATACGCCGTATCTATGAAAATAGATGCGCCGTATCGTTCGATTTAGCTCAGTACAACGATAGCAGAATGCAGAAAATATGAAAAATAAAAACAAATAAAAACACAAACGAAAATAAACACAAAGAAAACAAATAGCACACAAAAACAGAAAATATGCAAAATAATACAATGAATGCAAATTAATCTAATATAGAACACAGTTAGCAGTTAGATAAAAAATTAAAAACCTAATTAAAATGTTGAACCTAAGACCTTGATAGATCTTTGAGCACTCTTGGATCGATAGTAATGTTTATGTAATCACAAACACACTAATAGAAAGTCTCTAATACTTGTATAAAGCGGAATATAAACACAAGTAAGAACACGAACAACTAAGAACACTTTGATCCTCTATGGATCTTTTATTAATACTAAAACTTTTTTTTCAAACTCGTACATATTACATAATAACGTGTTCCTTTTATAGATAAGGAACCCTAACTAGGATTCACTAGAAACCCTAAACCGTTTCACAAGAAACGTATATTCTAAAAACTAAACAAGATATGCATTATCACTTTCTAAATAAACTCATGCATATCCTAACTAATATCAAAATACGCGGAAACTATCCATCAGCAGAAACACATTCCGCAGAATCTCTACTTCCGCAGAAACATTCTTCAGCAGAATCACAAAGCTTCAGCAGTAACCATCAGCAGTAACCATCAGCAGAATTCTTCCTTAGCAGAATTCCCAACAATCCTCCCCTAATCTTGAATTTGACATGGTTAAGTTCAAGATTCTTGATAGATCTTTAAACCCTTCAGACTAATAGGATTAAATTTCGAAATCAGCAGAAAATGAACCAAATAAACCCACATCTCTATGAATGGAAAAAATTTTAAAACCCTTCGGGTCTTTGCAGCAACAAATGAAAATTTTTTTACATAAAAACCCATTTAAGTTTCTTTACAAATTCTCACCCACATCCAGGTGTGTTAACTCCTGTGAGGGTGAATCATTGAAAAAAATTGGATTTGATGTCTCTTTACCAATAGCCATCACTACTGGAAATAGCCCAAAAGTTTAAGTTCGAAAACTATGGTACAATGATAACCCTATAAATTTTTTGCAAAAACATCAGCTATAAACGGGGGTTTGGATGGGCTTTACCTGTAGGGCCCTTTGCTCAGGATAGCCCAAATCTTTGGTTTCAATGAACCTTTGGTGAAAATTTAATACCAAATATGGATACCAAAGGGCTTTTCCACAAACCCTACTTTTTTTGGCCCAGCCAATTCTTTGGATCCCCGAAAGGGTTACATCCCTGGTGAATTGGGGTGACCATTTCAACCCCTTAGGAATAAAAACCCTCGGTGAGTTGAAAAAACCCCCATAGCTTTGAGCAAGCTATTATAGCTATCAACAGATTTGATGTGTCTTTACCAAAGTTGTACCCCTTTTGGGCTAGTCAACTCTTTGAGGACAAAAAAAGTTACATTGGTGAGTTGATAAACCCCTCAACAGGTGATATACAACAAAAACCCGCAAAAAAAAAAAGATAGTACATAAATATACAAGATTTTAATTTTTTTTTTTTTAAAAAACAAGAACAATGAAATTTAAAAAAAATAACTTCAAACTACAAGAATAATACAATATACCAGAATCAATGGAAGCTTTATGTTGTAGAAGCTTTAGCCTTGATTAACCCCAACCCCCAAATTTTTAGCATGTGGGCCTGTCATTAGCAATGGGTTTGGGGGGGAACTTCCCAAAATTTTCCCTTTTAAGATACGATTTATCAAATGTCATGGACAATGGATATTGTTGTTTAGAAAACATAACACTTTATCCCAGGGGCTTTAGTCTTCCCCCACATGTACATTGGGGAAAGGGGTTTTTAAAAACTCCAAGCATCAAATTTTCCCCCTAAAGGGAATTTTTCCAAATTGAATATCCTTTCCCATGTGGAGTTTGAGAGTCAAAGAGAACTTGAAGATCTTTCCCCAAAAGATATAAG